>PVIH01018156.1:0-20881 GCA_004025045.1 Sigmodon hispidus | reverse complement strand
AGGCGCGTGAGCAGTCCGAGATAACGGCCAATATTGGCCTGTGGACTAATAAGGGCTATGGCTGCTGGCGGCCAAGATGACAGGGACGATAAGTGTGGACAATTTTATGCGTTAGCAGTCACTACTATGTTACCCAAGAAGCATCTTCAAATGTTAGCTATTAGCATTCTGCAAAAATGGGTAGGGGCGTGGGAAGAGTCGCTAAGTGACACGTTGGCAGAAAATCACACTTCTGTGACGTAGTTCGCATTGTTAAGACTGCATTGCGGATAACACACAGAAGGACTTAGACATACGATCAGGAACAAGTCACAGCTCTGGCCTCAGTTTTCTTATCTGGAAAATTGGGGTGCTAGTACCAAGGCCAGACTACCTGCCTCCTCTACTGAGTACTCAAATTAATAGCATGGAGTGGACTAAGGAGGGAAAATTGTCCCCAGGACTCTTCGGAACTCCCATCACTACAGGAGGCCAATTTGTCCTTCTGGTCTCCCCTCTCATTCTCTACCATTTCCTACTGGGCCGCACACTGAAGCTGGAAAAACCTGTACTTCTGCATTACTGACTAGCAAATAGATCGACAGTCCCATAGTCCAGTAGCCAGACATACCCTCTGACCCTCGTGCAAATGGCAGTTTCAGCCTCCCCCATTGCGTTAAGGGCTATGAGTCTAAATGTACGCACACTAAAGAAAATATGTAATGAGACATAATGAGGAACATTCTGGGGTTGTGATACCTGCAAAGCAATATATTCAAGATTCTTATAAACAGTGAAGTCTTGTTTTCTGTACAATCAAGAAGAGGCGCCTTACAACGGGAGTCAGGAAATTTTATAAAGGGCCAGATAGCAAATAAAGGCTTTGTAGCCACATGTAAGCTTTTTTTTCCCCTTGGCCTTTTAAGACAGGGTTTCTCTGTGTAGCCCTAGCTGTCCTGGAACTAGCTCTGTAGACCAGGCTGGCCTCCAACTCAAGGTGCCTGCCTCTGCCTCCCGAGTTCTGCAATTAAACACATAAGTCACCATTCCCAGGATATTTTATTAGTTTTGCCTTTGTGTATGTCAGTGCCTAAGGAGGACAGAAAGGGGCAGTGGATTTTCCCAGAGCTGAAGTTACAAGTGTTTGTGAGGCGTTTGATGTGGGTGGTAGGATTCAATTACTGGGCCATCTCTCTAGCTTACCAACCATGTAAAACACTAATTCTCAACATGTGGGTCCCAACCACTTTGCCAAACCTCTGCCTCCAAAAAGATTTATATTACAATTCATAACGGTAGCAAAATTAAAGTTATGAGGTAACAACAGAAAATTTTATGACTGAGGGAGTCACCACAACTCAAGGAACTATATTAAAGAGTCACACCATTAGGAAGGTTGAGATCCACTGACTAAAAACCATAAAAATCAGTCCACAGTATGGCTCTTAATGATCTCTGCTGCTGAGTTCTTGGTTACCTTCATCTGATTTTCAAACTGATTTCTTTTCCAGAATGAAGTCAAATGTGCTGCATAGTTTTATGTCAACATGATACAAGCTAAAATCATCTGAGAGGAGGGAACCCCAGTAAAGAAAATGCCTTCATTGCGCTGGGCATGGTAGCACCTGCCTTTAATCCCAGCACTTGAGGGGCAGAGGTAGGTGGGATCTGTGGGAAATTGAGGAGAACTTGGTCTACAGAGCAAGTTCCAGTAGGAGGAAAAGGGTCCCAAGAGCAGGGGAAAGAGAGACAGCCCCTCTCCCACTGCTAGGAGTCCCACAAGAACACCACGCTAAACAACTGTCACATACATGTAGAGGACTTAGTGCAGTCCCATGTAGGTTCCCTGGTTATTGCTCCAGTCTCTGAGCCCCTAATGAGCCCTGCTTAATTGATTCTGTGGGTTGTGTTTTCCTGGTATCATTGATCTCTCTGGCTCCTACAATCCTTCCTTCCCTATTCTGTGGAGTTCTCTGCCTAATGTTTAGCTTTGGCTCTTTGCATTTGCAATCATCAGTTGCTGGATGAAGCCTCTCTGAGGATTCTTGGGCTAGGCAGAGATCTGTTCTTCTGACCGACTGTAAGGCATTTCTTAATTAGTGATTGATGTGCAGGGGCCCAGCCCATTGTGGGTGTGGCTATCCTTGGTGGTCCTGGGTTCTATAAGAAAGCAAGCTGAGTAGGTGCTGAAGAGATGACTCAGAGGTTAAGAGTACTGGCTGCTCTTCCAGAGTTCCTAAGTTCAATTCTCAGCACCCACATGGTGGCTCACAACCATCTATGATGACATCTGGTATCCTCTTCTGTATACTGTATACATAATAAATAAATATTTTTAAGAAACGTGCACCACCCCGGTTTGGCAAATGCAATAATTAAAAAAAAGAAAGAAAGAAAGAAAACTGAGCAAGTCACAAGGAACAAGTCAGTAAGCAGCACCCACCATCTGCATCATCTCCTGCCTTCAGGTTTCTGCCCTGCATGAGTTCCTGCCATCACTGCTTTGGATGAGGAACTGTTACATGGAACTGTGAGTGAAATAAATCTTTTCCTGCCCAAATTGCTTTTGGTCATGGTGTTTTATCACAGCAATAGTAACCATAACTTAGACAGAAATTGGTATCAGGAGTGGTATATTGTTGCAAGAGACCTGACCATGTTATTTTGGAAAGGATTGTAGAAGGACTTTGGAACTTGGGGCAAGAAAAGCCATTGAGTGTTCAGTGCATGTTGAGCTGTTCTGTAGGAGCTTGGGAGAGAAGTGTTAAGGCCAATGCAGAAGATGGAGGCCTGTAATATTAAGTTTCTGGCTTGTGAAGTTTCAGGGGGAGTTTTCTGTTGTTGTTTGCTCGAGACATGGTTTCTCCGTGTAGCTTCAGAGGGAAGTTTAAAGACTTTATTGGGGCCATTTGTTATTTTGAATTAAGACTCTGAGGTTCTGGTTAACTGGGGCTGAAAAATCAGCTGTGATTAAAAAGATACACAAACTACTAACGTGAAACCTTGGCTTTGCTAGGACACTCAAGGCTGGAACTGAGAAATTAGTGGTATGGGAAGTGTTTCTTCAGAGTAAGCACAGAGGCTGTGTTTCAGAAGTGGTCAATGTACCTTGTACTTGTACAGTACAAGGTTGTACTGCTGAACTTGGTAGTATAAGCATCACCCAGGTGGTATGGTTTTGAAGGCATGAAGGGGTCATGGAAAGCAGCTGAGGCTTGGCACTGTGAGGGGCCTTTGATGAAGGTGCAGCCTCAGTGGCAGTTGAAGCCCCAGGTCATGCAGAGAAGTTGAGAATTAGCAACATGAAGAAAGCCTATGAGGGGCTTTTGGTGAAAGTGCAGCCCAGTTGCAGCAAGGGACCCCTGCATTTTGGAGATGCCAGCACCATGGGATGGCCACCAAGAACAGCAGCGGTGGAGTGAAGCCAGCTGGAGCCTAGAAGACAAACTGTGTGTGCTGCAGAGGGCAGAGCTGGAGAAGTGACCCAGGCCCCTCAAAGGAGCCCAGAAGATCATGAGTGAATCCTAGGCATTGGACATTGAGTTATTTACATTCTTGGAGTTTGATTTTGCTTTGATTTAATTGTGACTGTGCCCTAGTTCTTCCCCCCTTGACTTATAGTATTTATTTTTTATTTTACAGCAGCTCTCAGTTGATAGACTTTGAATTTCAAAAGGTTTTGTATTTTAAGAGAGACTGGTTATTTTTAAAGAGAATGAACTTTTTAAAAAGTCTTTTTAAAAGATTTATTTATTATGTATACAGTATACAGAAGAGGGTACTAGATGTCGTCATAGAGGGTTGTGAGGCACCATGTGGTTGCTGGGAATTGAACTCATGACCTCTGGAAGAACAATCAGTGCTCTTAACCTCTGAGCCATCTCTCCAGCCCCGAGACTGAACTTTTAATGTGTTTGAATTTGTAAAGATTGTGGAGTTTTTAAAAGATCAATATATATTAAAAACGTGTGCCACCATGCCCTGCTAGTTATATTTTTAATGTGAGGTCATGGGGATGAACGAGAAAGAAAACTTTGTGGCTTAATGGTGATGTGTTTGTGTGTCAGGCTGACAAGGGGTCAATCGTGCAGGCTAGTTTTCTGTACACTTGACACAAGCTAAAGTCATCCAGGAGGAGGAGTGTCAATTCAGGAAATGCCTCTATAAGATCAGGCTGTAGACAAGCCTGTAGGGCATTCTCTTAATTAGTAATTGATGGCTAAGTGTTTCTTTCCTTCTCATATACAATCCAATCCAAGTGCTTACTGCTGGCTGTTCATGGACCATGGGACTTTTCATTCTATAACCTACTTTCCTCTCTATACTTGGAGTTCTCACTATCTGGTTGGTAGATGAGGAAACAGAGAGTAGAGGCTTGCATGCGAAGCTTCTGTAGCCCAGACCTAGAAGTGGTGGATGATACACATAATTAAAAATAAATCTTGAAAAATAATTCTGTTGGCTTCAAATCCGAGACTCATGTTGCTTGTCTTTTCTGCAGTGCTGAGGATGAAACCCAGAGATTCATGTCTGCTGGACAAGCGCTGAGCTGCACCCTCAACCCTAGCACAGTTCTTTTACTGTGAAGGTAAGAATTTCTCTGTGGGTTCAAGTTAATGTTTCCTGTCAGGAGTCAGGAGAATGACTATATTAGCCGGTAAGGCAGGTTTGTAGGAAACTAAAGAAGTAGCAACATTGTCAAGTGACAGGGAAGGATGTGAAGGCACTGATTTTCTGTACAGATTTAAGATTTTTTTCCCTTTTAAGGCCAGAAGAGTGGCTTTCTGCAGTTAGTCAGGCCAGAGGATCACAGTATATTAGGCCAGGTGTCATGTATGACAGCATTAACCCAGAGGGTTATGTCAATGCCCTTTGACACATGGATGTTCCTCATGTCTCCTGCTTTGGAGAGTAAAATCTGTGTGTGTTTCTGTTAATACCTTTTCCCATTTTGTTTATGCCTCTTCTCACACAGGGGGAACTGAAAAAGAAATATCCTATTGCTCAGTGATCTGCAACATTTGCCTTCATGGAACATCCACAGTATCTCAAGTGCTCTTGCCTTACATTATCTGCGTTTAAAGACCTTTGTGCCCAACACAAAATAGTTCACAACATGGGCATTCCTTACATCCCAAAGGGACCAGTTATTTTTTTTTTTTTTTTTTGTCCCCAACCCCGGGACCAGTTATTATAACAATATCCCATAGGTGTTTCAAACAGTAATTAGAAAAAATCCAGGTGTTTCCTTACAGCAGAACATTATTATCATTCCTGGAGATGATAGAAATCATGAAGTCCTGTATGTGTTAAGTCACGGGTTCTAATACAGGTTCCATACAGATATTTATGGCAATTCAGATTGTGAGTTATGTAACTTTTTTCCGGCATGCATGTGTATGTGTTATATGTGTGTGTTACTGTGTCTAGAGGTGATTGTGTATGTGTGTAAAGCCCAGAGCACAACCTCCCATGTTGTTCCTCAGGCACAGGGTACTTTTATTATTTTTATTCAGTCTCTTCACTGGCTTGAAACTCTCCAGATAGGCTAGGTGGGTTTGTCAGGAATCCCCAGGGGCTCACAGGTCTCCAGTCTCCATCAGTGCTGGGATTATAAGTATGCTTCTCCACAATGACTTGTTTTATTTGGTTCTGGGGATCAAATTGGGGTCCTGGTGTTTTCTTTTTTCTTTTTTTAAACTTTATTTATTTATTTGCCTTGGTGTTTGCCTGGAACTGGAACTACAGACAGTTGTTAGCTGCCATGTGGGTGCTGGGAATCGAACCCGGGTCCTCTGGAAGAGCAGACGGTGCTCTTAACCGTCTGAACCATCTCTCCAGCCCTGGGTCCTGGTGTTTTCAAGGCAACACTTTACCAAATGAACTTTTCTTTCCTCCTTTCCTTCCTTCCTTCCTACCTCCCCTCTTCCCCCCTCCTCCTAAGAAGTGAAATCTCAACATGTTGTCCAGGCTAGCCTTAAACTCTTGGACTCAAGGAATTCTTCTGCCTCAGCCTCCTGAGTTTCTGGGACATATACTAGGCATGTAGCTTAGCGTATAATTTTCCTAGCATATACTAGAAAAAAGGAAGAGGGGGAGAGAAAACCAAGAGGAAGGACATTCTGTAGCTGGAGATGAAGGTACTTGGTAGAACATTTTGCCTAGCACATGAGACCCCAGGTTGCATCCCTGGCAATATAAACAATAGCAACAAAAACTGCAGTGAAATGATTTGGATTTCAAGTGTGTACCATCATGCCCAGATTGGAATATGGATTATTTAACAAGAACAAGACAGATTCCCCTACAGTTTAGGCATTTTCATATTGATTTAGTCTTTTTTTAAACTTATTTATATATTATTTATTTGTCTTGGTGTTTGCCTGGAACTGAGAACTACAGACAGTTGTGAGCTGCCATGTGGGTGCTGGGAATTGAACTCAGGTCCTCTGGAAGAGCAGCCAGTGCTCTTAACCACTGAGCCATCTCTCCAGCCCCTTATTGATTTAGTCTTTAGGTTCCTCTAAAAATGTGAACAGAAGGGTCCTATAGAATTTAAGGGTTTCTGTACAAGCTCAGAGTAGAGGTGCCTGTTGGGAATCATAGTTCTGTACAGAGTTTGGGCTGTGGTTACTTGCAAGACCTTCCAAGACCAAAAATCATGAGTTCATGATTTTTCTGTGGATTCAAGACAGTGGACCTGCATGGCAGTGGTGGTGTACACCTTTAATCCCAGCGCTTGGGAGGCAGAGAAGCAGATGAATCTCTCAGTTCAAGAGAACTTGAACAGTCACCCTGTTCTACAGAGTGTACCAGGACAGTCAGGGCTACACAGAAAAACACTGTCTCAAAGAAAGAAAGAAAAAGTGGGGCCATACAGGTTAGGGAGGGCTTTCAGGATGGTGCCATGGCCAGGAGCTCCAGAGAACCCAATCACATTTTTCTGTTTCTGATCCTCTTGTTTCTGACTCCAAGTGATGGAATTACAGGCTACTGTGCCTCTGTGTGTGTGTGTGTGTGTGTTGAATTCAGGGCTTAGCCAAACACTCTGTCAACTAAGATACATTCCCAATCCTTTCAAATACCTTCTTGCTTCTTGCTTATCTGTTTATACTATTGATTACTAGTAATTAACACTGATAACCAGTCTTGCTTTTTTTTTCATTCCTGACAAGTAGTCTTTCAGTGAGCTGCATTCCCAATAGGAGATTATTTCTAGAAAGAGTCAAGGTAGGAGTTCCTAGAAGGGCAAATCATAGATTTCTGTAAAAGAGTAGTTTCTTTTGAAAAAAGAAAAGGGATGAGGCTGGAGAAATGGCTCAGAGGTTAAGAGCACTGGCTGCTTTTCCAGAAGTCCTGAGTTCAATTCCCAGAACACACATGGTGCCTCACAACCATCTGTAATAAGATCTGATGGCCTCTTCTGGCATCCAAGCATACATGCAGGCAGAACACTGTATGCATAATAAATAAAAAAAATTAAAAAAGAAAAGGGGGTTGCAGAGATGGCTCAGTGGTTAAGAACATTGGCTGCTCTTCCAGAGGACCCAGGTTCAATTCCCAGCACCCACATGGCAGCTCACAACTGTCTGTAGTTCCAGTTCCAGGAGATCTGACACTTTCATACAGACAGACATGCATGAACACCAAAGCACATGAAAGAGAGAGGGGAGAAGAGTATGTCAGAAGAGAGAGACAGAGACACCAGAGAGAGACAGAGAGAAAGACACAGAGAGACGGGAGAGAGTAACACATGAGATCCAATAGGACTGCTGTGCAAGGTAGTGGTCAGGTGACAATAAAAGCAAGTGCTTCTCCACATGATCAGAGTTCCTGTAGGAGTTGAGGATGGAAATATGTATAGAGAAGAGTCAGGATTGTAGAAGTCAGAAATCAGTTTATTACAAGTGGGCTGTATTTAAGATGCTTTATGCAGGAGGTAACCCAGTGGTATGCCAGGGATGTTCTTGTCTAAGGTCCAGACAGGACCCACAGAGAGATTGAGCTTCATACTGTGAGTGTGTGGTCAGAGATTCCTAACTGGGCTAAGGTAAGGGCTGGTGCTGCTATCCAGGATCAGAATGGAATCCCTGTGGGTTATTAGAGAGGGAGTTTCCTTGCAGGGAGGCTGAAGCAGAACGATTGTCACAAATTCAAGGTCAGTCTGGATATATAGTGAGCAGAAAGCCCTAGCTTGGGTTACATACAGAGTTAAACCCTTTGTCAGAAAAATTGAGGAAAACAAAACAACTAGATGGAAGTTTGAATTGCAGAGCAAGTGGGGGGAATTCTAGGGGAGAGAGGAAGAGAGGGGGATGGAAGGAGGAAGGGAGGGCACACACACACACACACACACACACACACACACACACACACACACGAGTGAACAAGAGGTCCACATGTATAGAGTCTCACAGCTGGCCTGTGCTCCCTGCACTCAGTCATAAGAGGGGGTCAACCTGAGATCTCTTAACAAGATAAGGCCAGGAACCTATGCAACAGCAGTTCTGAGGACAGCTGCTATTCAGTTAAGGGGTGTCTGCAAGGTGTGAGAGCTGAGGGCCGTTTCTTTTGGGGCCAGGCATATATATGGCTTTTAGGAGGCCACAGCCATTCAGAATACTCTTCTGGAAGGAATATAAAGGATTGTGATTTTTTTTTTTTTTTTTGAGATAGGATCTCTCTATATCTCAAGGCTGGATTTGCACCTACAGGGTTTAGTTCATGTCTCCATAGCTCTCAAGTGGGATTCCAAATAATACTTATTTGAAGGGCTGTGGCAGTCATTCC
The DNA here is from genome assembly GCA_004025045.1 of Sigmodon hispidus. Lineage (NCBI taxonomy): Eukaryota > Metazoa > Chordata > Mammalia > Rodentia > Cricetidae > Sigmodon > Sigmodon hispidus. The sequence continues at coordinate 12,112 of PVIH01018156.1, read as the reverse complement.
ATTCAGAACTCACACTTAAGCTCAGGGTGGTTAGGCAAGATGCTTCTCAAGTCTAGACCTTACTTTTTAATTAATAAAATAAATATGAATGCACTTTCTTTGGCATTATGAACTAAAGTAGACCTTTTAAAAATTAATTTATTTTTATGTGCATTGGTGTTTTTCCTGCATGTATGTCTATGTGAAGGTGTCAGATCCCCTGGAACTGAAGTTATAGGCACTTAAGAGTTGCCATGTGGGTGCTGGGATTTGAACTCAGGACTTCTGGAAGAGCAGCTCTGACCCACTGAGCCACAAATTTCTCCAGCCCCCAAAGTTTTTTTTTTTTTTAAAGATTTTTTTTATTATGTATACAGTGTTCTGTCTGCATGCCAGAGAGAGCATCAGATCTCATTCTAGATGGTTGTGAGCCACCATGTGGTTGCTGGGAATTGAACTCAGGACCTCTAAGAAGAGCAGCCAGTGCTCTTGACCTCTGAGACATCTCTCCAGCCCATTTTTTTTTGTTTGGTTTTTTTATTTTGTTTTGTTTTGTTTGTTTGAGACAGTTTCTCTGTGTAAAAGTCCTGGCTGTCCTAGAACTTGCTTTGTAGACTAGGCTGGCCTAGAACATGCAGAGATCTGCCTGCTTCTGCCTCTGCCCAGATAAAGTAGATTTTCTTAAACTATAAGTTAAGACTGAATGAGGGGGGGTGGCTGGAGAGATGTCACACAGGTTAAAAGCACTCACTGGCTTCTCTTCCGAAGGTCCTGAGTTCAATTCCCAGCAACCACATGGTGGCTCACAACCATCTATAATGAGAACTTGTATCCTCTTCTGGACTGTAGGCATACATGCAGGAAGAACACTGAATATACAATAAATAAGTAAATATCTATAAAAGAAAAGACTGAATATGGAGCTATGGGTGTGGCCAGACTTTTAATCCCAGCATTGGGGAAACAGAGATGGGTGGATTTCCCTGAAGCCAACCTAGTTTATATGTTGAGTTCCAGGCCAGCCTGGGATAGATGATGAGACCCTGTCTCAAGACAAAATAAGAAAACCAAAAACTGGGGGCTGGAGAGATGGCTCAGCAGTTAAGAGCACCGTCTGCTCTTCCAGAGGACCAGGGTTCGATTCCCAGCACCCACATGGGAGCTAACAACTGTCTGTAGTTCTAGTTCCAGGCAAACACCAAGGCAAATAAATAAATAAATAAAGTTTAAAAAAAATGACCTTAAAAAAAAAAAAAAAAGAAAACCAAAGACTGAATGTGGGATATCATAACTGAATGTGGGAGCCATGAAAATTTTGACAAGAATAAAACATTTCTGAATGTTTAATGGCCAAAAATTAATCCAAAAGAATATCCACAGTGTTTATGGCAGCACTTGCTTATGTCCCATCACAGTATTGTGGGTTTCCACCAAAGAAGACTCTTCCAACATGGGTTTAAACCAATAGAAATTCTTTATTAGCCAACTGGAGACTACAGGGGGTATTTGGGATCCCAGCACTTAGCAGGCAGAGACAGGCGCATCTCTGTGAGGCTAAGGACAACCTGGTATATAGAGTGAGTTCCAGGATAACAGGAACTATTTTCAAAAATAATTAGTGTTTGAGTGAGGTTAGAGAGATAGCTTAGAGATTAAGAGTACCGGTTGCTCTTCTAGAAGACTTGGGTTCAATTCCTAGTACCCATGGCTTATAACCAGTAAGTTACTCCAGGTCCAGGGTATGTGACACCCTCTTTCAGATTCTGTGGACACTAGGCATGCATATGGTTCACAGACACCCATACACATAAGTAGTAAAATAAATTTTTAAAAATTAGGACTGGAGAGATGACTCAGAGGTTAAGAGTACTGACTGTTCTTCCAGAGGTCCTGAGTTCAATTCCCAGCAACCACATGGCAGCTAACAACTGTCTGTAATTCCAAGATCTGACACCCTTACCCAAGTTATACATGCAGGCAAAGCACCAATTCACATAAAATAAAAACAAATATTTTAAAAAAATTAAATTACTACTTGAAGTGCTAACTTCAGTTCATTTTTTACATCAGGTAAATAAATTTTGAATTAGGATTAGGAAAGAATTTCCAAAAACTTCTAAAATGGCCCTAAACATACTTCATCTTTAAAAATTGCATTTATATTTAGTGTGTGTGCATGTGTAGGTCAGAGGACAATTTTCAGGAGACAGTTTTCTCCTTCCATTATGTGGGTCCTCCAAATTGAACTCAGTTATCAGGCTTGACATAAATGTTGAGCTATCTTGCTAACCCAGGCTTAAATGTAATTCTCCCATTTTGTACTACATATTTATCTGTCGTGGCATTCCCAGCATTGATAGTAAAATCAAGATCTACTTCATACAGTTCCAAGTATTCAGTCGAGATTTCTTTTGTATGTATCTGGAGGTCAGTGGACAATCGCTAGTGTCTTTCCTCAGTCACCTTCCACCTATTGTTTGAGACCTGGGATCTTAGTAGTCTGGAACTTAAGTAGGGTAGGCTAGCTGACCAATGAGCTGCAGGGATCCTCTTGATTTTCCCTTCCATCTCCCAGTATTGTGACTACATGTATAGGCTAGACCTGGCTTTTTACATGGGTTCAAGGATTTGAACTCAGGTCCTCCTCACATTTGCAAGACAGATGATTTACTGACTATGCTATCTTTCCTGTTCCAAGAGTTATGTAAAAATAAATATTATGTTAGTTAGACAGTAGTGGCACAAGCCTTTAATCCCAGTACTAGGAGGCGGGTGGATCTCTGTGAATTCCAGGACAGCCAGGGCTACACAAACCATGTCTCAAAAACCAAAAACAATAAATAAATATCTTAGTTAGCATGAAAATTTGCTTTCATTTTTGGATAAATGATAATATTATGTATATATTGAAAAATGTTTTAAATTAAATATCTTCATGTTTTTTATGAGTAAATGTTTGTTTAATATAACTTTTTTATTGACTCTGAGAGTTTCACAACATGCGCTCCAATTCAACTCACTTTCCAGTCCCCCCATTTCCTCTCCTCACTCCTGGAGTGCCCCTCAACCAAAGCAAACAAAACCCAGCAAGCAAGCAAACAAAAAAAGGTAAGAACAAACCAAACCAAACCAAAAAAACCCCCAAAAACCTCTTAGTTTCTCCTTCTTTCCCACCTGTCCAACACCTGGTGGCACCGGGGGCTGTGGTGTATCACACAGTGTACCCTTTTGTCATATCAGCTTTACTTGCAAATGTTCATAGCAATGAGTCACTGGTCTGATCAAGGCCTCTGGTTTCTGGTTCCCCATCATCACTGGATCCTCACCAAAACTCCTCTGGGATATCCTGTATACCTGTTTTATTTTGGTTTTGAGATGGGATATTCCAGCTGGCCAAGAACTTCATAGGCAGCCAAAGATGACCTTGAATTTTTTTTAAATATTTTTATTATTTTATGTGCATTGATATTTTGCTTGCATGTCTGTGAGGGTGCCAGATCTTGAAGTTAGAGACAGTTGTTAGCTGCCATGTGGATGCTGGGAATTGAACTCAGGTCCTCTGGAAGAACAGTCAGTGCTCTTAGCCGCCGAGCCATCTCTCCAGCCCCACCTTGAATTAAGCTCTTCCTGCCTCTACCTTAGAGGGACAGAGACCAGACACTCTTTGACCAGATTACCTGCCCCAGCTCTGTGCTAAGCTGTGTGGCCTGGGGTGAGTCACTTCACAGACTTGTTTTAGAATGTTTCCAGCTTAAAAGTATATTATCTTCTAAATGTTCATTCTTTTCCTTAAAAATATTTTTAGACTTATTTACCTTATAAATGAGTGCTTTGCCTGGTGCTCCTGGAAGCCAGAAAAGGGCACCAGATCACCTACCTAGAACTGGAGTTTCAGATGCTTGTGAGCCATCATGTGGGGGTTGAGAACTAAACCTGGATCCTCTGCAAGAGCAGCAAATGCTTTTAATGGCTGAGACATCTCCCTATAGTCATCCTCCCAACTTATGTGTATTAAATTGAATGACATTTCAATTTGGGGGAACAGTTTACCCAGTTTAATAGGAATGCAAAGGAGGTACCTGGCAGTGTGGCACTCCCCACCTAGAAGGTATAAGATTTACAGGTCATTTTTTACACTTTAGTTTTATGTGCATGGGTGTTTTCCTTCCATGTATGTCTGTGTACTACTTGTATGCCTTGAGAGGCCAGAAGAGGATATGTGATCCCTTGGAACCGGAGTTATGAAAGATTGTGTAAAACCACGTGAGTGTTAGAGAATGCAACATGTTTGTCTGGAAGAGGAGACGTGTAACTGCTGAGTTCTCTCCAGCCTCCAGGGGCTATTTTTGTGGCGGTGTTTTGAACTCTTGACTTGCCTAAACCCTGGGATTACAAATCTAAGCCTTCACACAGAGCTTTGTTTGAAGATGAGTTCTCAGACTGTACTGCAGGCAGGCCTCAAACTAGCAGCAATCTACCTGCCTCTTCCTTCCAAGTACTAAGATTATAGGCTTGAGCTACCACACCCTGTTTGAGAAGATGCTTTGTCTTTCAGTCCCTTTATTCTTTTCATTTCTTACAGAACGGGAGGCTGAGCTAAAGACTGGATGCCCCCCAGGAAGACCTAGGGCACATATTTGAACTTCTTTTTTTTTAAAAAAAAAAACCTTTATTTATTTATTTATCTTGGTGTTTGCCTGGAACTGGAACTACAGACAGTTGTTAGCTGCCATGTGGGTGCTGGGAATCGAACCCGGGTCCTCTGGAAGAGCAGACGGTGCTCTTAACCGCTGAGCCATCTCTCCAGCCCCACATATTTGAACTTCTAACCTAATGCACTCCTCCCCACTTTCCTTTTCTGAAGACTGTCTTTTGTCCCATGGAGGAGGGTCCCTAACTCACAGTGGGAAACTATGTATTTTAACAGCTCCACAAATGTACAGAGCTGTTCACATTGTTAGCCCTAAACTACAGTGACATGATACATTCTACATGATACATGCAAATCCATACATACATATTTAGAGGCTGACAGGGAAATAACTGCCATTGTCAGAACAAGGAAGATATTCTGGAAACACATCATGCCACAGTTTAAAAATGAAATGTCGGGGGCTGGAGAGATGGCTCAGTGGTTAATAGCACTGTCTGCTCTTCCAGAGGACCCGGGTTCAATTCCCAGCACCCACATGGCAGCTAACAACTGTCTGTAGTTCCAGTTCCAGGCAAACACCAAGGCAAATAAATAAATAAAAGTGTTTTTTTTAAAAAAAAAAAAAAAAGAAAATGAAATGTCCTACACAAGCTCATATACTTAAATGTTTGCTCTTTAGCTGGTGGCACTATTCTGCGAGGTTGTGAGGGCTGACTAGTTGTGGTGACCTTTATGGACTATAAACTTCTCAGCTTCTAGTCTCAGTCTCTACTTTTCTGTTTGGCTGTCATGTGAAGAGTCTCACCATAGTTGCCATCCTCTATGATAGCGGCCAAACCATGAGCCGAAATAAATCCTCCTGACCTAAGTTACTACTACTAGGTATTTTGTAACAGCAACAAGCAAGTGACTAACATGCATGGTCACAGCCATACTATTGTGTCTCATACATAGTTCTTGCTCAGTGTTTTAAAGGGGCTTTGAATCTGCGCCTAGTTTATGTAATGTCACACTGTCTCAATGATCATCCAAAGTCATGCACAACCACACAACTGCAGCCATCACCCATCATTGTGGCACACATTTCTACAGGTTATTATCCTGCAGCTGGGTGACAGTCTTGCCATCTCACACCACCTCATCCACAATTAGCCGGTCATATACCATCTTACAGTGACACATGGAACCATCTGCATGCTGTATGCAAACCTTCATAAGCACAGTTACATTTATATGATTTTGAGTTGTGAAATATTATACCTGCCACCTCATCCAGGCTCATGTATTCATACATTTCAGTTTAATTCTGTCAAAGAACCACAGACAGATGCCACTGACATTTATTTAGCCAAACACAGATTTGTCAGGCTCCAATTTGAGGTCTTTGGTGATTTTATTTCACAAAATTGTTGAAGGTACAGGCAAGGAGATGTCTGGGGCCCAGAGGGTTGGGCTGGAAAGAATGATGGCAGATGTTTATAATCCCAACACTCAGGCACTGAGGCAGGAGGATCTCAAGTTTGAGTCTCTCCTGAACTACATAGGGAATTCAGAGCTGCCTGGGCTACAGAGTGAGACCCTGTTTCAACACAAGAAAAACAAAAACAAAAACAAAAAAATGTCAGGCATGACAATACATGTCTATAATCCCAGTACATGAGAGGTAGAGGCAGGACAATCAGAAATTTGGGGTCACCCTTAACTATATAGTTCATAGTCAGCCTGGGTTACAGATCCTGTCTCAAAAAAAAATTTAAAAATCAAAGATGGAGACACCCTTCTCTACTGCAAGAGAAGGCCAATTTATGTACCTTCAAGAACTGAGGGGAGCCACCACGTTGGTGCTGCTGGTAGGAGGTACAGGACCTGTCGGGAAGGAGGCTGTAGGTGATCCCAGCAAAGGTCCAGAGAAAGGCATAAGATGACTGACAGGCCCGGACAGCACCACAGGTCCCAGACCCTGGTAGAGGTGGGCAGTACCCGTGGTGCCCAGTGTCAAGCCTGAGGCCATTTCCCCACAATTCCCCCCACTACTGCCACCAGCTACCACCATGAAGCCACCAGCTGCTCCTTCAGCTGTGCCCACTCCTCCCAGACTTGACCCCCGCTTCTTTTTCCCTTTTCCAGAGGCCTTGCGGTTCCTAGTCTGGATTCCATCCTTCCGCATAGTCAGTGGTCGGTTTACCTGTAGAAAGGGAGAGCACAGGACCGTCAGCTCTGTCCCTTTGTGTCTCTCTGTCTGGGCTAGGGACATCCTCTGAACCCCACTTTTTTAAAATTTATTTATTATGTATACAGTATACAAAAGAAGATACCAGATCTCATCATAGATGGTTGTGAGCCACCATGTGGTTGCTGGGAATTGAACTTAGGACCTTTGGAAGAACAGTCAGTGCTCTTAACCTCTGAGCCATCTTTTCAGCCCTGAACCCCACTTTTTTAAGACTAGGGAATGAATTCTATGACTAGGATGATATACCCAGGGTTGTCTAGTGTAGAGAAACTTGTGGGTGTGAGGCCCTGAGCTCACAATATCCTTCTAAACCAGCAAGAATTACCTAAGACTTCGAGCATGGGAGTGAAAGGTAGTGATGGATGGATAAAGGAGAATCAGAGAAAGGAACTATGAGAAGAGATAGATTCAAGAAGAGGAAGGAAGGGCAGCAGAAGGATGAAGACTGGGGTGGAAGAGAAAGTTCCAGGTAGTTCAGGACTGAGTGAGGAGCAAGGAGGACACGTCATGGTGGGAGGTCAGGAAGCACCATGAACGACAGTGTCAGTCACCTGGTGCAGCTTGTAGTAGAGGCCACAGGCGTTGCACACCGGATCTCCACTAGCATTTCTCCGCCAGAGTGTCGTGGTGGTCGTTTGGCAGTTCGTGCATTGAGTGCCTGCCCGTTTGCTGACGATCTGAGGGACCAAATGATGTGAGATCAGTGCTCTGGGGAAGTGGAGGTCCTGGACAGGGGCTTATAGGGCTGGAGAAAGGAGCTGAAGAGGTAGGAACCACATGGAAGGCAAGGATTTCTTTTTAAAAAAAAAAAAAACTTTTATTTATTTATTTATTTATTTTGCCTTGGTGTTTGCCTGGAACTGGAACTACAGACAGTTGTTAGCTACCATGTGGGTGCTGGGAATCGAACTCGGGTCCTCTGGAACAGCAGACGGTGCTCTTAACCACTGAGCTATCTCTCCAGCCCCGAAGGCAAGGATTTCTATCTGGGATATGAAGCCTATTGAATTTATCACTATTATTGTTATTTTGTCTTTTTTTGAGACAGAGTTTCTTTGTGTACTTCTGGCTGTTCTCAAACTAGCTCAGACCGGCCTTGAACTCACACGCTGCCTCCTTCTGCCTCGACCGCTGTCTGGCCAGGACTTTATTTTATGATCTGTGGGACATTCCATCCATCTGTTTTTCAACTTTGGCCACATACCTGAATGTCTTGGAGGAAGGCAGGTGTGGTGACTCATACCCACAATCCTGACACTCAGGAGACAGACACAGGAGGGCCATAACCAATTCAAAACCAGTCTAGACTACATAGTTCCAGGCAAGTCAGGGCTACATAAAACAAAACAAAGAATTTCTTGGGAAGCTCCAAAACTTTTCAAAGCTGGGGGTGTAATTCTATGGTAGAGTGCCTGCCTAGCATGCATGAAGCCTTGAACGGCATTCCCGTTGCTCAGTTCAAGTCATGCCTTCTAGAAGAAGAGATCACAATATGAAGCATAGTAAAAAGCTCACTGTGAAGGATGAGGGTGAAGCTGACACATAAATTTGAAGCATCTAAGGGTAGGTAGAGATTTGTAGCTCTAGTTCAGAGCAGGAAAGGGATGGAGCTTCCCTCCGTGGAGAAAGGATGAGGGCTAGTATTCCATGTGTGGGAGACAAATATGAGTTGGGCGGGGTTTCCTGTAGGATGAGAACAGCACAGGTCAGGCTAACCCCTGGTCTTACCAGTCGCTTCTTGGGTCGGATGAGAGGCCGGTTCTGACCATTCATCTTGTGATACAGGCCACAGGCATTGCACAGGTAGTGACCTGTTCTGTCCCTTCGCCACAGTGGAGTAGCCGTTGCTCCACAGTTCACACACTCTCTGGCCTCTGGTAGATGAACAAAGAGAAAAGTTAACCATTAACTCAGCTTAACTTTGCCTTGAAGGACCTAGCCCAACTCAGCCTCCCTGTCCTTTTTTGAGTGTCTCACCACAAGGGGCCAAAGGGAGGCTTCCGTGAAACTTGGGGGAAGAATAGGCTGCTGAACCGAGAGGGCTCCCAGTGGGAGAAAAGAAAGGACCTGGAAAGTCAGGTCCCCCATAAGCACTGCTGGCAACAGGCAGTGATGCCGGCAGCGCAGTCCCCAGGGTCAGGAGGTCTGGACTCAGTCGCTCTGTCTTCAAGGTTTCTAAGAAGGTGGTACTGCTCTTCCCATCCGGGTCTTCCAGGGTTGGGGGTGGGGCATCCTCATGGCTGGGGCACACAGTTGAAGCAGGGTAGAGCCCAGTCTTGCTGTAGGCCCAGCTAGCATATGGTGAGCCCCCTGGAATTCCCTCCATACAGTTGAGAAGTGGGTAGACCTGAAAGACTTGGGGGGAGGTAAGAAGAAGAGAAAAAATCCTAAAGTAACCCTGCTTTTAGAACACTATGTTGTCCATCAGTCCTAACACGGCAGCTAGGCTTCCAATTTTCCCACAGCAGTTCCTTGATTCTAGGTGACTCCTGGGTTCTAAGTCCCTCTGGTCACTGCAGCAATGACAATGCCTGCATCCCTTCTGTCTGAGAATCCAATGCCTACTCTTGGGATTAGAAGGCTGCAGGTCAACTGACAGCTAAGTGAGCCAGTACACATTTACAACCTGTTTCTTAGTGTGTCACTAGTATGGCAGACAAAGAGAGTACGGGTGTCCCTAGGGGAAGGGGTCAGTACATCCATACACACAGAGCTTCTATTTCCAAGGTGACCTCCTAGGAGAATTGTCACTCGCGAAGGACCTCTATGGCAACCCTAATTGCCCCCAGCCAGTACCCAGGCAAGCACCCAGCAGTTACCTGGGGAGTGTCTGTAGGCCTCAGTGTCCCTGTAGTAGGCCAGGGCAGTGGCTGTGCTCGTGCTTGAGGAAGCTGAGGAAGCCGCTACATTCAAACCATCAGGCCCAGAGAAGAAGCCTCCTGAATCTGCTGTTGAGGATACCAGGGCAGAATCCACAAACTGTGGCAGGGGTTCTGGGGCTCCTAGAGCCCCTAGGCCAGGGAAATCCATGGAGATAGGAGGCTTTAACCTGGGATAACAGAAAGAGGCGTCAGACACAGAAATCCTTCTTTCCCCCTTTCTCTTCTCCATCATCACCTGGACTCTCTTCTCCATCTCTAAGGTTCGCTTCCCACTCTTGTTGTATGCGGCCATCTCTCCCGTCTCCTTCCATCCTCACTTCCTGTCTTCCAAGTCCTTCGCCATTCTCTTATTTGCGCTCTTGTCTTTCTTACCCTGCACCGACTGCTCATCTTCCTGCACCTATCCCCTCTCCTTGTCCGCCTCCCATCCCTCCCATCCCTCCCATCCCCGTGTCTCCTTCCTTCCCTTTCTTTTCCCTTTCCTGGTCCCACTGTCTCCTATCCCCTCCTTTCTCTGTCCTGTCCTCCTTTCTTTCCTCCAGCCCCTCCCGTCATGCCATGCTTCTCTTCCTCTTTTTGGATCCCCTCTTTTCTTCCTCCTCCGTTTTCCTCTCTACCTTCCAACCTTCCTCTTTCTCCTCCTCCTCCCATGAGCCTTCTCTCTTTTCTCCCATTCTTCAAGTCTTCCTCCTCCATTTCCTCTTTCTATTCTCTCTCTTCCTTCCTTTCTCTTCTGTGGAGGCCGTGTACAACCAAGGTGCCTTGGATGCCCTTGACAGATCCCTTAGGACCTTGGGGTTCACCCTTGTATGCTCCCCAACTCCATCATCCCTATCTGTCATATCTTGCCATCTGACTTTCTCAGAAACCCCGTGGTTTCCTGCTCTTCCCCCTCCCCCCTCAGTTGTGTATGTAGACACAGGGCCCCATTAGTTCCTCCCTGCTCTTTGGGGGGTCAGTACCCCCGCCTCCACTCTGCTTATCTCTGCCATCCCCGCCCAACTTTTGAAATCACCCCAAAGCTACTGGCTTCCTCTGAGGAGACTGACAGGTGGGAGGTGTTCTCACCCTGGTATCCTCCCTCCGGGGGAAAGGGTCTGCTATGAGGAGCCTTCAAGTCTCAGCACTGTCAGACCCGTTTCCCATCTGCCCTATTGGAGATGGTCCACTAAGAGCCCAGTGATGGTCATTTCCCTCTCTCCTATAATGCATCCCTGACTCGAGCTCTCCATTTCCTTTCACGGCTGACTATGTTTTCCCTACATTGTTCTATGCTTCTAGGAGATTCTTTGGAAAAAGACTTGTTTTCTTCGTGGGTTTATGTTGTGTGTATGTGTGTACATGGACAGGACAGAGGACCACCATGGCTGTTGACCCACACCTTCCACCTCTGTAAAAACAGGCTCTCTTCATAGTTTTCTACTGTGTACATACCCCAGGGTAGGCCTGTGAATTTTCAGTGATTCTCCTCCTCCCATTTCCTCATAAGTACTGATGTGTATGCTCCCGTGTCAGGATGGATTCTGGGGGTTTGAACTCAGATCTTCACACTTATTCAGCTGAGCCGCCTCTCCAGCCTTCTAGGGTGTATCTTGCTCCCTCTTTCTGTGTTTATGAGTTTGTGTGGACCCCCCATCTTTTGCCCTTTAATGTCTACATTTCTATAATTTGTCTTTGTATCTTTCTCCGCTTGTTTCTGTTCCTCTCTCTTTCTCCTATACTCATATCGCTGAATATCTCTCAATCTTTCCAACTCTATCCCCTTTGCCTGCCAGTACCTCCTGTTACTTTGCCTGAGTCCTAGACTCTCTCTTAGGATTCCTATATCTTTCAGTGTGCCTTACTGCACACTGCTTGGGAAAGGAGCCGAAGAACCTGCCTCTGCACCTGAGTGGTTGATGCCCTATCTGTGGGGAGAAGTCCGAGACAGACTGAGTACAAAACCACCTTCCTACCCATTGGGTAGGTCGGCAAGGGCTGGGCCCAGGATTGGGGACCATGCTGAGGGTAGGGCAGCTCAGAATTGTGTCCACCACCACATCCCCTAACTATCCTGAAACTCAATGTATAGACCAGGCTGGCCTTGAACTCACAGAAATCCACTTGCTTCCCAAGTACTGGGATTAAAGGCGTGGGCCATGGCTCACCATCGCCTTGACCTGGCTCTCTTGGAGGAGATCTGCTTTCCCTCCTGACTGCCAGTTTCCCTTCCCCTTCTCCTTTAATTCTGTTTCTGTGTCTCCGTGACTCATACTCCCTCCATTTTTCCCTCTCTCCTTCCTCTTTCTGCCTCTCCTGTTGTCTGCCCATGGCTCTCCTCTGATGGCTCTTCCTTTGGTTTTTTTGAGTCTCTCTTTCTCGTCC
>PVIH01018155.1:0-39446 GCA_004025045.1 Sigmodon hispidus | reverse complement strand
CGTTGCTGTTGAGATCTTTGTGGAAAAGAAAGAAAAAACCAGCCAAAGAAACAAATGAAAAGTTAAAACAGAAAAATATTAGAAATAAATTTGTAGAGCTATTATATATATATATATATAAACATTATCACTTTATAAGCGTGCCTAGTTACAAACTTTTTTTTGTACCTTATGTTATCTTTAATGTAGATGGAAAACTTTTTCAAAAAAAGGTGCTGTCTTAATTAGGATTTCTGTTGCTGTGAAGAGACACCATGACCATAACAATTCTTTTTTTATTATTATTTTATTTTTAATTTTTTTTATTTCATATGTTTTTATTTATTATTTCGTGATTTTACATCATGCACCCAGTTAAACTCAGTTATCAGTCCTCTCAGTTTCATACCCACTCTTATGATCTCCCCATTTACAAAAAAGCCCATTCATGCTGCTCATTTACTTACTGGAGCACAATTAAACTCCCTGTGGCCAGATCCTTAAAGAAAAAGAGTCCTTCCTCACCCACACACCTAACAGAGACCATCAACACGTAAGTGAAGCACTGTGTCATTTAACTATGAGCTCTTGAATACAATGACCACTTTTTTTTTTAATCCACTAATGAGTGAGCACATCCCCTACTTATCTTTCTGGGTTTGTGATACCTCACTCAGGAGAATATTCTCCAAATTCATCCATTTGCCTGCCAATTTTAGGATATCATTTTTTTCTTGGTGCCGAGTAGTGCTGTATTGTGTAGATGTACCACAGTTTGTTAATCCATTCACCAGTTGAGGGGCATCTAGGTTGTTTCCAGATTCTTGTTATTACAAATAATGCTGCTATGAACATAGTTGAGCTAATGCCTTTGGAGTGTTAATGTGCATCTTTAGGATATATGCCCAGTAGTGGTATTGCTGGATCCTTTGGGAGATTGATTCCCAGTTTTCTGAGAAACTGCCATACTGCATTCCTATGGCTGAACAAGTTTACACTCCCACCAACAATGGAGGATTCTTCCCCTCACTCTGCAAATCTTTTTTAATCATTTGGAATGTAAGAATGTTTGGAAGACAACTGGAAGAGCAATGTTTTATTTATATGATTTATCTTGTATTTTAAACAATGTATACAAAGCTTTACTTGAAAATAGCATCCCTGATTATAAAAAGTATATTTTCTGTTCATAAGAACATTAGTAAATCATAGAACCAAGAGTAGTCTTAAAAACAATACATTATATGCCAACAAAACTTTGTCATGGTATAGCATAATTTCTACTGTACCTATGCAGTTTCATTCTTTTTTTCCTTTGCAAATGAGGTTTTATTAAATAGCACAGATTTTACTTCAAAGCACAACTGATATGAAGCAACTGCTTTTATGATCAATTATTTTCTCAATGTAAAGAAATGCTATTCTAAGACAATAAAAAATTCACAAGAATAAATTCAATACTGAGTAAAGAAGATTTTTTAAATGACAATAAGTGTCACTTTTATTTTGGGGCAATTACAGTTTTAATAGAATATGCAAAATGCTGACAAATGAATAATGGTTATTCAAAACTGAAAAACGAGACAAAACAACCAATGAATGAGAAGATGGCTTCCCCCCAAAAAGTAGGCATCTGTATGCATTTATGCATGCATATGTGTGTGTATAATCTTTCATTTTCAACAGGTAACATATCAGTAAACTGAAATTTAAACAAAGAAATAATCTGCAAATAAGGAAATGGCCCAAGATGACCATGTCATTCCACTACTTATGAAAATGTTTTATGACTAGGAAATTTATTTAAAAGTTAGATAACGGCAGGATGAGATGGCTCATATTTTTAATCCCAACATACTCGACACAGAAGCAGACAGATTTTCTGTGAGTCTAAGGCCCACCTGGACAGCCAGGGCTACCAATGTTTCTCAAACTTATCCACAAGAAATAACAAAAAGCCTGCCAAGTATTGTTCTTCAAAGCAAAGATGCACAGAATGTTTTGCACTTTTAAATTCCACATTGGTTTTGTTTTGTTTTATTACTTTATTTGAAAAATTTAATTCATTTTAAATCCCAACCCCTTGTCTTCTCTCATTCCTCTTCTCATTCCACTACAGCTCTCCCTCCACCCACTTCCATCCCCTCCTCTGAAAGGGTAAGGCTTCCCAAGGTGAAGCATTTTATAAGCTGGGCCTACAGTCCTGCACCCCAACGCCCACTTGAAGGCATTCCTGAGTGTCACATCTGAATGGGGAGAAGTTGCTCCTGGAATTTAGTGGTAGAGTCCAAGGATGTCATGAAATCTCCTACAGCACATATGACACCTTTGCTCCACTAGGCAACACAGAATGCTGCAGCTCAGAATATAAACGGCGCTGAAGTTGAGTAACTCTGGGTTATAAAGACATTGGGGAGAGTGCCATTTAGACAGAAAGCTAAGGAGGACCTTTGTGTTGAGGTTCTATGTGAATACAGACTTGTGTGAGGCAAAGGCAGACAACTGGATTAAAAGTTTTAAAGTAGGATAAAGAGTCACCACAGTGTGTGATGCAGATGCACACGCTGTGTGCTCTGAGAACAGTGGAGATCTAGCATGACTCCAGCAAATAGTGCAAAGGAGAAAGAGAGAAGGTCATTCAGTCAGTTATAGAAGTTCTTCTAGGTTGCAGTACATATTTTGGATTTTTTTCCCTAAGTGTGAATGATGTGTGACTCATATCAATTAATTTTGGACAACCACAAAAATATTAACTATTTTATCTCTGCACTTTTGTTTGGAGGCTTATGCTTGGGTTTCACCATTATAGTTCTGGCTAGCATTGTACTTACATGTGATCCTCCTTCCTCTTTTCTCAAGTGCTGGTATTGTAGGTACATACTACCACACCTTGAAAAAAATATTAACTATCTTATCTAAAACCATTTCACTAATCATTTAAAGGCCGATGAGTATTTTTGTCTTTTTTGTTAGTAGTACAGTTCTAAACAAGTGCTACATGCTAGGCAAGTGCTTCAACACTATCAAAACTACTACACTTAGTCCAAAAGCTCATTAAATTCTGTTTAGTTATAAAGCAGTATATCTTTACATTCTTATTGATTTTTGCATGGTTAAAACTGAACCACGGCTTTATGAATGCCAAGTACAAGCTCTATAACTGGATCCCAAGCTCTAGAATCAAATGTTCTTAAATACTATTTATTATTATTATTTACATTTGAAAAGTTATTTCCTCTGTTTATGTGCAAGTGAGCATGTATACCATGGCAGAAGTCAGGATAGCTTGGGGGAGTAGCATCTCTCCTGGCACCCTATGGGCTCTGAGAATTAAGTTCTGGCCTTGGCTTGGCAGCAAGTACCTTTACCTGGTGAGCCATTTCATTGGTCTTTATTTAATTGTATTAATTTTAGTGTGTGTATATGTGGTAATGAGGAGTGAATTTTGTGACTTAATGCTTGCTAGATAAGTACTCAATCATTAAGTTATTAACATATTCCCAGCCACATTTTTATTTTTCATTCTGCAACAGCATCTCAGGCCACCTTTGAACTTACAGTGTAGTCCAAGTAGTCTTTGAGCTTGTGATCATCTTGGTGCAGCCTACCTAAGTGCACAGGCTTTCATGATAAGGCTCAAGACACATTTTAAAATCTATTGAAGGGTTTGGGATGTATATTAACTTGTAGAATATTTGCGTACTGTGCATAAATTCCTGGGTCCTGTCCTTGAAAGTCTATAAAACTGGGCATGGTGATACATGCCTGAAATGCCACCACCCAGGAGAATCAGAAATTCAATGTCATCCTAGGCTACATAGGAATTTGAAACTAGCCTGGGATGTATGAATCTCTATCTAAAAAAGAAACCTACCAGTTAAAATATCTGTATTTTTTTAATATTTATTTTTATTTAATGTGAATTGGTGTTTTGCCTGCATTTATTATTGTAAGGGTGTCAGATCTTGGAATTACAGACAGTTGTTAGCTGCCATGTGGATGCTGGAAATCAAACTCAGGTCCTCCAGAAGAAGAGTCCATACTCTTAACCGCTAAGCCATCTCTCCAGACCAATATCTGTGTTTTTAAAGTACCTATCACAGGCTACTTGACATTTCTGCAGTCATTTATATTTTCTTCAAGGCAAACCAATTACTTTATGGACAATTTTCACATTGTTTACATTGAATCTAAAAGAGTCACACACTAAACTCTTTGAACATATGAACTACTTATGTACAGAAATGAAACCAGGAATACATACAGTTGCTAAAGAGAATAAAACAATTTGAATGGGACTGTGGAAGAATTTGAGCAACTCTGATGTGTAAACATTGTGGATTTATATGTGTCTGCTCCTGAGCATATATCAATTTGATTTTCCTAATTCCTTGACAAAGTTAATACGGCGCATGGTACATTAGACATAATGAAATGTACATTGCATAGTTGAAGGAACACACTATGGAAATAATTTAATTAATAATAGTATAATATAGGATCTACTGAGAACATAGCCACCACTAATTTGCACATCATTTCTCCAGCTTTTAGTGTTTGTCTAAGTTTTATGCAATCTCTCAGATTGCTTTTATCTCAGTCAAACCCCAGATCAGAATACATAGGAATTCATAATGCTGCCTGAGAACACATTTTTGAAGCCAGAGGTAGAAAAATAATGCTAACTAAATACAGATAATTGGTGCTAATTCCATACCAATTACTATGTCTCAAGACCAAAATACAATATTCTTACCATGGCAACTCCTCCTTGAGAAGCCCACCCCCATGTTCTTGGGTGTGTCTCACTTTCACACAAGTGTCTCTCTTTTTCTTATCCCTCACATTTAAAATTTTATATTTAAATACTGCTCCTATACTTTCCTTCTCATGAACTGTTTTTCCAGTGCTGATGATGGAACCCAGTACTTTGCACATACCAGGCAAGCACTCGGTCACTGAGCTATACCACTAAATCTTATTTTTGTTTGTTTCTTTATTTCATTTTTTTGTTACTGTTTTTGAGACAAGGTCCTAGGACATAGCACAAGCTAACCTTGAATTCATGTGCCTTCTGCCTCCTGAGTGCTGGGATCATAGAAGTATTTCACCATACCTAGCTATTTTTTCATTCAGTTACTTTCTTATTTATATATTGTGAAGCAAAATTACAATTTATTTATTGATTAAATTATTATTACTTTTTTTCTGTGTAAGCCTGGCGTCCTGTACCTCATTCTGTAGACCAGGGTGGCTTCAAACTCAAAGAAATCTTTTTACCTCTGCCTCCAGAGTATTGGGACCAAAATCATAAACCTGGGACCAAGAGACAGTCGAAAAGAGATGAACTAAGAAAAGGACTTGGCAGTTTTTAAAGATGACCATGGGCATCACTGATGTTGCGGTCAAAGCTGAAAAAGCTAGAATACTGAAGATGGTGTCTGCTTCTGGAAGTGTGAAAAGACTAGGATGTGATTAATGACCAACTTCTATTTGTGTTATTTGTGTTAAGTTTTCATCTGTGCATCAAATCACAAAGAATAGAGCTTTTCTTTATCACTCCCTTGAGCCCAACAGGTCCTGAGCAACTTGCTCTAGAGTGTTACATCAAGAGCTCCAAATGTTAATAAAAAAAAGAAAAAATTGAGAGGAAATCCCCATAAAGTCTAGTCCCTTTGGTCTCCAGGGGTTGGTTGCCTCCTTTGCCAGTAGGAAGATTAAGACAAGATGGGGAGGACATTGTTTGTCTGTGTAGACATCTACATGCACAGGCTTGAAGAAGTAAAAGCTCCTGTATAGAAGTGTCTCTCAAAGCTGAGCAGGCAAATTTGGTTTTTCCATAAACCCTCCGATGATGCAAAAACAAACAAAATATTTAAAAAAGGACAAGAACAGTAAGAAAAATTATTGTTTCACAAGCTGTTTTTACTCAGATATATTTTCTCAGTTTCAGATCCTCAGCTATTTTATTGAGTGGAAAGTCTTGGACAAGAAGGGTTCAAAAAGAATAATGTTGAATTTCCTTATGTCTCAGAAAACACTTTTTATTGTAACTTGTCAGATTGTCTATGAACAAACCCACTTTTTTAGACATTGATAAATTCTTTTCTTCACGTGATATTTTATACAACACTTCAGATGTGCAATTAGATGTGACTGATTTTAACAAATCCTATTAAATTTGTATCAGCTAGTTACATGTTCTATTCATAGTCTTTTGTGAATCATTGCCTTTTTGTTTTTAAAGATGGCCTATTTTGAGCCTTTGTAAAGGTACATTCCTGTTTTTGTGACAAAAGAAAAACTTTAAAGTTGTCCCAAACAGAAACTAATGGCTATCAGAAGTATGTTTTGTTTTAGTGTGAGTTACCGTTACTGTATTTGTTTATTGTAAAGGTAGAAATTTAGCATTCAGTGCAGTTTTCAATAAAAAGTAATTAAAAAAAAGAATGATCAAGATATTTGAGACTACAAAAACCCCAACCTCAGTGGACAAGGTGACCCTGGCAGTAATCCCAACAAACCCCAGCGGCAGGCCCCTCTCCTGGGAGATCATCCTGCAGAATATGGTGAGGGCAGGGGGTTCAACTCTGTGGACTCCCATGGCTCATGTGCCCCAGTCTGCCCTTTGTCTACTGTGAAAATTCTCAACCATCCTCTCTCTCTTTCCTTCCCACCCCCCAGGAGGGCCCCATGGTGGGTACCACAGATGTTACCATGATGAGGGCTATGCACCCCCTCTCACTAGGAAGGGAGAATGGTGGGCCCACCTGTGGGGGGACACCGTTGGGGCCCAAGACACTATGGCCCCCAGTATGGTCATCCCCCACCCCCTCCTCTATCACCCAACTATGGCTCCCAAGCTGTCAGCCCTGTGCTCATGGTCTATGGCTTGGATTAATCTAAGATGAACTGTGACTGAGTCTTTAATGTCTTCTGCTTGTATGGCAATGTGGAGAAGGCAAAATTTATGAAAAGCAAGCCAGTGGCTGCGATGGTGGAGATGGCTGATGGCTATGCTGTAGACTGAGCCATTACTCACCTTAACAACAATTTCATGTTTGGGCAGAAGATGAATGTCTGTGTCTCCAATCAACCTGCCATTGTGCCCTGGCAGTCCTATTGGCTAGAATATGGCTCCTGCAGCTACAAAGACTTCAGCGAGTCAAGGAACAATAGCTTCTCCACCCCAGAACAGGCAGCTAAGAACCGTATTCAGCACTCCAGCAATGTACTGCACTTCTTCAATGCTCCCCTGGAGGTGACCTAGGAGAACTTTTTCAAGACCTGTGATGAGCTGGGAGTTGAAGCAGCCAACATCTCTGAAAGTATTTTCAGGCAAAAGTGAGCATAGCTCCTTGTGCCTGCTGGAGTGGGACTCTAAGAATGATGCCCTGGAGACCTTGGGCTTCCTGAACCTTTACCATATAAAAATCCCCAAAAGCCGGTACCCATACACTGTGAAGTTGTGCTCCTCCACCGCTCAGCATGCATCCTAATTAGATGCTGGGAAGAGCACATCAGACAGCAGAGCAGCTCTTCCATTATGCTGTTGGTTTTCTTCAGTTTTGTTGTTTTGATTTATTTTGCAGTACTTTTCTTTGTAAATGCTAGGTCTGTAGAGGCTTAACCACTACAGAAATGCTGGAACTCTGGAGGAGGGGAGGCGAACTGGTATCTCCCAAGATTAACTTTCACTTTTTCAGATAACTGTATGTGTGATTTCTTTCCCCCTGTTCATACATTTGTGCTGTTCATATATCTCAGTACATTTCAACAAAATGATGTGGAAAATTAAAAAAAAAATGCATCAAGCAGAGCTTGAGAGGGTCCCATGGATGGCTGGCCTCGGGCCAGCACAGGATCAAGAGGGACACTGGGATGGCTTTCCTCCAGCCTGCAGGGGATGAAAGGGATGCTTGGATGGGTGTCCTCAGGCCTGCAGGAGCTAGGAGCGACCTGCTCACCTAGCTGTTCTGCATGTAATATCAGGGCACACATCCAAGCTTTCTGGATGAGGAGGGACATTGAGGATCTTCTCCTTTTCCTAAGGTAAAGAGTGTTAGCTAATCTGGTGCACACAGTCAATGGCCCTGACAAGGACTGTTAAAGGAACAAAATGACTAGGAGAGGACTGCTTGGGAGACTGCTCTCTGGCCCTCATGCACCAGGTCCGGACATGCATTCAGGAGAACATCAGTGATACAATGAAGTCAGTTTGATCCTCATAACTGGAAGAGAAAGTGTTATCCAGAACATTGCTCCTTAGATACTGTGGGAACCAGGCAATCACTGCTTACTATCATAGGTAAAGGATAAGGAATACTGTTTTCATGGAGAGGACGGTGCCTGAAATTGATAGTACATATGTTATCCTGCATTTTAAGAACAGTATACCTGGGATTGTCCAGTCAATTTGTGACAACTTCGATGAAGGACTTGCAGTATTCTGAAATACAGCTCTAGATGGCTTAATAATACTTTCTGCAATGTAAGTCCCTAAACATCTAGAGAAGATCATTCCCAATAATAATCATTATACAAAAAAATGTATTTCGGAGAACAAGGACAAGAAACATAAATGGCTTATAATACAGATGCAAGCTGTTTTTCACATACTATTGTTTGCTTTTGGTTAAGTTAACAGATTCAGAACACAGGCAAGGTTAGACTCCAGGATGTAGCCCCTATGGCCTTAAACAATTTTCTTTGGTCTAAGTTTAAGTGTTGGGTCCTATAATGTTTACATGTTTGGATTGCTTTTGGAAGGATATATAATTTCCTTAAAGGCACAATATGCCTCATGTTAGTGGCTCTGCATGCTCTATTCACATTCTTATTTTCATTTTTTTGATTTTTTATTTATTGTTCAATAAAGTCTCATTTTTAACCATGAATCCCTTTGTTCAAATTCCCTTCTGCCTCCCACCCCTCCCAGTTACTCTGTGTTCTTCCCATCCCTTTATCTCCTCCCCAGGAAGGGCAGGAGTTCCCAAGGTCCCAAGGTGGCTTACTTCAGCATCCACTTCAGACAGATACACTTTCTTCATTCCAACATCAAGACTGGTTGAGGTGTTCCTCAGGAGAGAATGGGCTCCAATGTGCTGGTCCAAGGTGTTTCAGATCCCAAATATTCAGTGGCTGTGATTTGTAGCTTGGGAATGCTTTGCTTTTTGTTTAAAGACCACTAATGAGTGAGTACATCCACTGCTTATCTCTCTGGGTTGTGATTCCTCGCTCAGCAGGATATTCTCTAAATCCTTCCTATTGCCTGCATATTTTGGATATAATTTTTTATCTTACTCCTGAGTAGTACTGCATTGAGTAGATGTACCACAGCTTGTTAATCCACTCTTCAGTTGAGTGGCATCGAGATTGTTTTCAGGTTCTTGCTATTATGAGTAATGCTGCTATGAACGTAGCAGGCATGCAAATGTATACCTTTAGGGTATATGTCCAGTAATGGTATTGCTGGATACTTGGGGAGATTCCTAGTTTTCTGTCAAACCTCCATACTGCATTTCAGAGTGGCTGAACAAGCTGATATTCCCACCAACAATGGAGGAGTGTTCCCCTTTCTCCACAATCTCTCCAACATAGGCTGTCATCTTTTAGACATTCTGACAGGTGTAAGGTGGTATCTGAATAACTCACAATATTTATCTGCATATAACCACATATCATAACCTTCATACACTTTTCATTTACTTTTTTGAATTTTCTATTGTCTTTTGAGGCTCTTGAAAATACTAGATTTGCATACCAACATAATGCTGCTGGGCATGAAGATAACTTGCTGTTGGGTAAAATGGACAAGAAATATAAATATCAATTCATATAACATAACATTTGAAAATTAGCTTGGTAATTCCAATGTCACCACAAAATGGCTTTCTCTATTTAAGTTACAATGACTATGTTTAGTTTAGATAATCTACCAAAGGTAAATAGAGTAGTTTAAAAATTCATGAATGAGTGCTCTAAATGTGGTAATGTTTATTCGCTCATGATCTCTTCCACCACCCATTGCTCATTAACCCCAAATGATCCCACTTTGCTCAGGAGGTCTTCCCTATTTCACATTCCCAGCAGGATCCACATATGAATGAATACATATGATGTCTATCTTTCTGGGCCTGTGCTACCTCACTCAGGATGATATTCTCCAGATCTATACATTTGCCTACAAATTTAGGATGTCATTTTTTTTAGCTGCTGCATAGTATTCCATTGTGTACATGTACCACATTCTTTTAAAATCTGTTGTTTAGTTGAAGGACATTTAGTTGGTTTCCAGGTTCTGACTGTTATGGATAATATTGTTTTGAATATAGTTGAGCTGATGCCCTTGGGGGTAAGAATGTGCATCCACTGAATATGCCAAATAGTGGTAATACTGGACTATTGGGTAAATTGATTCTCAGTTTTCTGAGGAACTGCCATACTGATTCCTAAAATGGCTGTTCAAGTTTACATTCCCACCAGACATACAAGATTGTACCCTTGCTCTACTTCCCTTCTAGCATAGGCTTTCATCTGTGTTTTCAATCTTAGCCATGCTGACACATGTAAATTGTTATCTCATAGTGTTTTTGATTTGCATTTCTCTGGTGCCTGAGGATGTTGAACAATTTTTTAAGTGTGTTTTTGCCAGTTATAATTGTTCTGTTGAGAATTCACTATTTAGCTCTGAACCCAACTTTTAAATTTGATTATTTGAGTTTTGGGCCTGTAGTTTCTTGAGTTCTCTATATATTTCAGAGGTCAGTTTTCTGTCAGCTATAGAGATGGTGAAGATTGTTTTCGCATTCTGTAGGCTGTCAATGGTCTTACTGATTCTATCCTTTGCCTTTTAGATGATTCTCAGTTCCCAGAGGTCCCACTTAGTAATAGTGTTTGAGATAGTTGAGTGGAAGGAGCAACAGAGATGGAGAAACAAAAAATGAATATCTTGATAGAGGGCACCACTATCTCCTATGAGATAGTTGAGTGGAAGGAGCAAAAGAGATGGACAAACAAAAAATGAATATCTTGATAGAGGGAGCCACTATCTCTCACAAGATGTCCCCGACTGTGATTCCAAGCAATACTGGAGAGGTTGCTGTATAAGTAAAGAAATGACCACTCTAATTGTCATTGTAGAACCATCATCCAGCAAATGATGAAGACAGAAGCAGAGATACAATTCAAAGCACCATGCCAAGCTCATTGTGCAGCTGAGGAGTGGGAGGAGAGAGTATGTGAACAAAGGAATTAGGATCATGATGAGGAGACCCACAGTGAAGTTTAACTCAAGGAGGAACCTTCTTGGAATGGAACTAAACTCTCAAAGGTAGATGATATTTTGCAGTGGAAGTTTGTGGAGCCTCCTGCAGTAGGATCAGAGTTTATTCCTGGCACATGAACTAACTTTTCAGGTACCATTCCCTACAGAGGAACCCCATGCTCAGTTTTTATATCGGGTAGAGGGATTCGACCTACCTCAACCGGATATGCCAGACCAAACTGACTCACTTTAGCACTCCTTGTACTCCATGAGGAATGGATGGGTGCAGACAGGATGGTGAGAAGCTGAGGGATGACTGGGATCAGGGAAAGGACAGGGAAAAGTGGAGGGTATGAGAAAAAACTTGAAGGCTTTAACTCAGTAACTAATACTGGTTTCTAAAGCTGTTACATTTTATTCATTTTGTCAACATACAAACAAATAAAAGTATTTTACTATAGCACTTTCATTATATGCTTTTATTAGTTTACTGTGTGTGTGTGTATTGGTCTTAATAATAAAAACACAGAGTCAGATATCAAAGGTGAAAGCTGAAAGGTCAGAGAAGAAAGGAGCAGGCACACTGAGACTCCTTGCCTCCATGAAAATCTCAGACTAAAATGGGCACATGAAATCCTATGTCTACCTGTCTTAAATTCCTGTGTCTACCTTGCTAATGCTAAGAACAAGAAATGCATCTCCCCATGCTTGGATGAAAGCCCTGCATCCCAAGTGCTGGGATTAAAGGTGTGTGCTTCCACAAACAGGCTTGAATACCTGATCTTCCTGCTTTCTCTTCCACAGTGCTGTGTTTAAAGGTGTGTGCCACCACTACCTGACCTCTATGGTTATCTAGTGTCTAGCTCTTCCCTCTGATATCCAGCCAAATTTTACATTTCAGAATACCATCAAATTGTCATCCAATTCCCCCTTTTGTCTAATAAAAATTGAAGGTTTTAACTAATGTAAAAAACTACACACAATAAAAACAATAAGTAAATATACATACAAACAGGCAAGAATTAAATTAAATTAAGGATGTCTAGTCCATTAAACATTACAAACTCTGAGAAAGTTCACCATTATCTATCCTATCTTGGTGAGTCCAAAGTGTTGTAGCTAATTCACTTTCTATCCTATATTTTATTAGCAAAACAAAACTATTTATACCTCTCAACACTTGCTGCCCCAGGGTTGGTAGGGAAGTTCGATATTGGTGCCAATCTGGACATCAGGGGATGAGCCTAAGCTACCATCTACTAAATTTGGAAACCAAGGCAATCCCTGGGACCATCAAACCCCAAAAGTGAAAGAGAGGTTTCACCCTCCTGGCACTTCATCTAAAGGCTTTAATTCCAGGACAGGGCATTATTCCCCAAGATTTGATGATTTCAATTAAACTATGAGTACATATTTTATATATGTAGTTTTATGAAAGCTTTTAAATATCAGACCTGGCTGTGGCTTTTCAGGCATCCATAGTAATATTTATCCCTTCACTCTCCTGCTGGCTTTCTTGCCCTGTAATTTACCCCACAATTGTCCAACCCATTTACATCTAACAACCACCTTGTTATTTTTTTTGTTTTGTTTTGTTTTAAATGTCAGGGTGTATCTATGTAGCTCTGGCTTTTCTGGAACTCACTCTACACATGATATTGTTCTGAAACTGAGGGATCCATGCCTGTGCTTCCAAGAGTGTGGAAGCCAAGGCATGTGAATCTACCACCCAGTGTTAGTTTTTTTAAATCAGCCCACAAATTATTGGCTGATTTATATTAGCATTTTTCTTCAATTTATTGTTAATTTGACAGAAAGGATTTTTCAGTTATCTTTGGAGACTGTGCTATGGTAATTTGGCATTCATGTACACCTGTGGGAGGATGTCTGATCCTCTGAAACTGGAGTTATATAAGGTTCAGCAGCACAGAGGGTACTGGCACCTAGTCTATGTCTTACAGAAGATCAGGACGTGATTTTAAAGATTGAACTATGTCAGAGGCCCAAGGACTACATAGGATGCGGGATGTCTTTCTGTATTCTGTGAATATATTTAATTAACATTTGTTAATCAACAATCCATTATGGCTCATGGAAAGGCAACTTCTGGACAAGAGGGAAGTCCAAATAGATAAAAAGATGGAGGGCAGAGACAGGGAATTCCAACTGGAGCAAAATGTTCAGATGTTCTAATGGGAGAAGAGAAGTGCCAACAATATCCTCAGTTTTTCTGCCATTCACAGAACCTATAATGGGTTAAGATAGATCATGTCACAAGTCATCCTGAGCAAGGGCCTCAAAGGGGCCAGGGATATCAGCAACCTTGCCCCAAGAAGCTGGTCAACAAGGACCCTGATACAAAGACAAGTAGACATCAAATGAAGGTACATTGATTCCACCCATGCCCTTTTACCTATCAGTCCCTGGACCCTAACCATCTCCTAGGCATTGCCAGGCAACCATACTTTGGGAACTCCAACTCTGTCACAATCTAGACCCTCTCCACAGCTTTACAGACCTCATTCCTCACACCCACCCTATACCATTCAACAGACAACCACTCAGGAACCTTCTTTTTCATTAATCCAAATTCCCCAATTCCCTTTCAGACAGGAAACTTTATGTAAACTCTCTGGACATCCACAATCCTCTGGCCGGGCCTAGTCTCAAATGACAACCTGAGCTCTTCAAAGGGATTCATGGAGACCAAGTAGATGCAAACTAGACACCATGGGAGAAGAAGATAATATCAACAGTCACACAGGGGGCCTGCTGCACATCCTCACCATTGTCTACCTCAGTGAATTCCCACCTCACAAGAAACACTCAGGATACCTTTGTCTTGATCCTCATGGCCAAGATCCATGGAACAGAAACTTCTTTCCCAAAACAGGAGTGCTTGGCCCAAAGCCTGCTTGAAAACATCAACTCTCCATACACCATGATTCATTCTCCTTCTCCTCTCCTGCCCCATATATCTCATTCATTCCTAACTGTGCCCCCCCACCCACTTTCTCCTCTCCTTCTGTCTGACACCATCCCTGACTTCTATATTCAATTCCATCCAAGTCATCGTGGGCAGCTAGGCCTGTCTGGTTCCAGCAAAATATCCATGTTTTGTTGGGAGATGCTATCCACTCTCTACTGAACTGGAAGCCTTCCTTCTGTGGAAACTGAGAGTCTCCAGAAGCCCACCTCCACACTGCTGACATCTTCTCAGACCATCACTCTCTGTGCCTCCAGCAGGCAACAATAGCTCTGTTTTCCCAACTCTCCCTCTGTCCAAAACCTCCTGGGGGGTATTGGCTCTTAGGCTAAAAGGGACTAACCCTGGGGATCAGATATGTGTGTGTGTGTGTGTGTGTGTGTGTGTGTGTGTGTGTGTGTGTGTTTGATCCAATTCCAAGTGTTGACAGAAGAAGAATGTCAAAAGTAAATAAAATAAATGCAATTTTGCCAACTTTGCTTTGGTTCCCATAAAATGATCTCTTTCACCAAGCCACAAGAAGAGAAACTCTACATGCCCATTCAACCTGTGACATAACACACCCAGGACAGGACCACTCCATACCTTGTGACCAACCTGGGCTGAATCAGAAGGATGGAGACCTAAAAGGCTTCCCCTACATGCCAACATGTCTTTCCACCCTCAACACTTAGCTGACAAACATAACTGATACACATTGTGCCCTCTCTGACTGGGTTTATGGACTTTCATTGGAAGAGCTTCCTCTTTTGACAAGACTCAAAGAATAAAATAACCCCCCCACACACCCATACATCACAAACACCTCCAGAAACACACACATACACACACACACACACACCAGTTCTATTGAACAGATTATGTCCTCTGTTAATTTCAGAGACTTCTCTAAGTGTGTGTGTGTGTGTTTGTGTTGTTTTGTGTGGATTTTGGAAGTGAGCAATGCTAGATGCTGCTGGTATTCTCATGCAAAAGCCACAGGTTCCCTGGCTGGCATTGTAAAGATAGTGAGGTCTTGAAGATGAGCTAGCTGGAAAGTTCACAGGCAGGAAGGACAAGCTCACACTTGAACCCAGATGCAGTCTGGCCTGCAGAATCTCCTGCACAGACAGACATCCTGTCCTGCAGGCAAAAATGGCAGCTCCGAAACCTGGGAGCCCGTGCTGCCTGCACTCAACCCTGCAGGCCCCTTGACGCCCAGAGCCTGTACCCTAGACCCTGCTTCATCCTCCACCTATCCTGGACCAAGGAGAACTCTGGAGTCCTGCATCTGTGCTGCGGGGCCACCACTGTTGTCTTTTCCTAGCATGGCCAGCCCCATGGCCACAGAGGCACAGGACCCTGCTGGGTGGGATACACAAACTAGATCCGCTTGATGGCAGTAGTGCACCGTGAAAGTCAATGGACACGGGACACGGCTGAACTCCTTCCGCCCTTTCCAATGCAAAAAAAGGCAAATCTCTGATCCCATAGCACAAGATGGCTGCCCAGTAGCTAAGACCACACTGGACAACATGAGGCAGTAAGCAACTGCAAGGGGCAGTAGGAAGTCTGGAGGA
Organism: Sigmodon hispidus; assembly: GCA_004025045.1. Classification (NCBI taxonomy): domain Eukaryota; kingdom Metazoa; phylum Chordata; class Mammalia; order Rodentia; family Cricetidae; genus Sigmodon; species Sigmodon hispidus. The sequence goes on along the minus strand of PVIH01018155.1, from coordinate 23,656 downwards.
TGGGAGTAGCGGTGCAGTGAGGAGATGGGGTTCAGGGACCTCAGGGCTTCCATCACTGAGCTGCCAGGAGATACAGGGCTTTGGGTAACTGCCAGATGCTGAAGGTCCATGGCTGAGGACACATGGTGGGCAGCATGGAGAGGAAAACTTGGGGACAGATAGGGAGGAAGAGAAAAGCAGCAAACCTGCAGGCTACCCCAGGGAATTGAGGAACCCAGGGGACCAGCCTAAGCAACCTTGTAAATCAGGGTCTATGCATGGCCACCTAGCAGCAATCAGGGCTATTCTGACAATCACCTTCTAGTCCCCCACCCTCTCAGCCCTCCTGCAGGCAGTACAATAATAATTCAACAGATGCCTACTTGACCCTTCCCACCCTGGTCACCACTATGGCTGCCCAGTTAGCCTAAGGTCAGCTGACACCTTGCAACCTGGGCAAAAGTAGGCTTCCAAGCCCAGTCAGTATTCAAGAATTGGGGCTGCCAAGCTGTTTCAGGACCGGGAGGGCAGCAGGGTCCAGGGGCAGGCAAGTCCAGAACATACATGGGATGACCCCCACACCTCTTTGGATTCCCACCTACTTGGCAGAAAGTCCTTCCCAGATGGACACAAGTCAATAGGCAGGCAGCTGTATGAACTTCTGCGCTACAGGTTCCCAGTTCTGAAATCTCATGGTCTCATATTTACATGTTGTCATGGGAGAGGTGAAGGGTCTATTTATTTTATTAACATAACTGAAAACAGAAGAGCAATGCAGAGCTCTTTTTTGGAATAGAAGGTTATTTCACAATATATTTAAAGAGTAGAGAAATGAAGAAAATTACAAAATCATATAGAATATAAACTAGACTTGGAAAAAAATAAAAATTGCTCCAAACAATTAACACAAATATCTTGATTTTTTTCATATTATCTGTATGCTGAGAGTATCTCTAATATAGACCCATTTTAGAGCAAAATTTATTATCATTATTAGAAAGGCTTTTTTAAAATTAAATGTTTGTTTAGATTAAAATGCTGTTACAAAATTCAGAACTTGAATCTAAACAAAATTTAATAAATCAAGGTACAATATTTAAGTCAAAATGCATGAAAATATATATAAAGTTAAAATAATACCATGTCCTGTAAGGGAGGAGACACAGAATTAAATAGTCTAAACATCCCTATTAGAATATTACTTATTGCAAGGTAACATAAGTTTAATACTATAGGATTATATATTTTCTAGAAAACCAACCCCATCCTTAAGTCACATTTTTGAGCTACATTTTTGCTATGTATACATTTATACAAATATTTAATTTTTTTAAATTCATTTTCTTTCTCTCCCTTCTCCCTCCCCATCTGTCTCCAGAAAGCTTCACTGGTATCAAATTCGTTCAGAGGATATCCATACTTGGAAAAGAGGGATGGCTAAATAGTGCAAGTTTCTACTTCCATGCCAGGTTCACTGAGGAAATATTAATAAACTTTGTTGGGATGCAGGAACTACATAAAGGATTACCTTGTTTTGAACTGTTCTTTTTGTATTAGGTCATTATCATGGTAGATTATAGAGGAAGTTTAAATTTTCCTACATTTGAGTAAAAACACAGAAATAAATACCCATCGCACTGTGTGTATAATATTTATTATAATAAGTAAAGTAAGCACTATGGTATCAATCTCTTTTAGACATTGTTAATTTTGTATAATGCTGTACTGGAGAATTAAATCTCAGTTATAATTAAGAAGATATTGAAGGATACATATGAACACCCACAAATACAGACATGCTCTCCTTTGTAAATAGTTAGCAATTTCTAGATGGAGGGGAAGTAGTGGTGAGTATGAAAGAAATAGTTTTAAAAATATCATTGAATAAATTTTAAAAATTAGCCTTTTGTCCTATTTTGAAAATGGGAATTTTTTTGACTTAGTCAAACTGTGTGATTTAAACTTTGGTATCTGAAATTATTCTTTCAAAATTTTAAATTAAAATTTATTAGTCCTATACTACTTCAAGAAGCATGTAATTCTATTGCAGAGTAATTTTACTTGCATAATCAAGGACTTCATATCCCCAAACAGTACTGTAAAATATTCATGACCATACTTTTGGGTCTTCTCAAGTGAACAAAAGTAGACCACAGAGAATGTGACTGCCAGGTGCACGTTTAAATCCCAACACTAGGAAGACAGAGGCAGTAGAATGTCTTACTTAGAGGTCAGTGTCCTTCCTGTATAGAGAGACTTGAGGAACAACCAGGAAAAAAATAGTGAATAACCGTGAAATTTTGTGAGAACTTTCCAGTGCACTTGCAGAAATACAGCTATTTTTCCTCTTGAAAAATCCAGGAAAGTAAACCAAGAAATTTGGGGAACCTTACAGTCATGCACAGGGTGGCCTCTTTACTGATTACTTAGTTCAAACCACCACAGCCATCATGGCTCCCTAGGAATGCATAGAAAAAGAGTAGGTGGGCCCAGTTAGAGCCAAGTTCTTTGAGCCCTTTGTGGCCTCCCATAGAATCCTCTGGCCCAGAGAATTGATTCTTGTCCCTCATGAGGCCCTTCCTCCAAGGCTTTCCAGATGCTGATCAGTGCTCACAATTCAAATGTCCCAAATCTAATGAGCAAGGCCAAAGCTCAAGGTGCCTTCTACACCTGCCTGAGAGTCCCAGTGAGTGCCAAGGCCCAAGGCTCCCCAGCTTCTTGCAACACAATCATAAAGGGAAGAGGGACCTGCTCCTGAGAGATGGCTCCAACTTCCAAGACTTCAGGCATAAGGGAAGTGGCTATAATGCAAGAATCTTACCTGGTCCAGGCCCAGATGTCCTGTGGTGGCATCTCAGACCTTCAGTTGGTTACAACCTCCAGCAAGATCCACTATGAGCCTTCTCCACATTTTCCCTATTTGTGATTTGGGGTTAATAGAAAAGGAAGGAGAAGGGCGATCAGCACTCTCCAGAGTTCTGGCCCCGCCCAGCCATAACTGACCTATCCTAGATCAGTCCCAGTGTCTGAGAGGGGATGGGTGCTGTGGGTGTGGAAAAGTCATGTGGTAGTGGCTGAGAAAACGAAGAGTTACTGAAGGAATCATATAACGCAAAATTTGTCACCCAAGGCTTTTGCGGGCATTTACAGGAACAACAAGCTTAAATGAGTTTTAATAAGGAGTAAAATTTTGTTCCAACACACTCCTATGGGTGGTTTGCCTGAATAGATGTCTGTATCACATGCATTTCTAGTGACCACAGAGGCGAGAAAAGGACCAGAGAGGATAGAAACCTTTTGAACTAGAGTAATAGACACAGATGGATAGGAATTGCTTAGGAACTGCCTTATAAGTGCTGGGAATTGCTCTTAACTGCTCAGTCCTTTCTCCAGCCCAGCAATAGACTCAAGTCTTCAAGTTCTGGCAATTAACCAGGCCAATAGTAATAACTTCTATGGTTTGGGCAATCTCTGGGACCATCAAACCCCAAAAGTCAAAGAGAGGTTTCATACACCTGGCACCTCATCTAAAGTCTTTGCATCCAGGGCAGAGCATTATTCCCCAAGATTAGATGATTTCAATTAAACTATGAATACATATGGGTACATATTTTATATATGTACTTTTCTAAAAGCTTTTAAATATCAGACCTGACTGTGGCTTTTCAGGCACCCATGGTAATATTTATCCCTTCACACTCCTGCTGGCTTTCTTGCCCTGTACTTTACCCCACAATTGTCCATTCCATTTACTAACCAGCTTGTTAACTTTGTTTGTTTTAAAAGACAGGGTGTGTCTATGCAGCACTGACTGTTCTGGAACTCACTCTACACATTAGACTGGCTTTAAATTCAGGGATCCACTTCCTCTGCTTCCAAGAGTATGAAAGCCAAAGCATGTGATTCTAACACCCAGTTTTAATTTTTTTAAATCAGTCCACAAGTTATTGACTGATTTGTATTGGCATTGTTTTTGTTTGTTGGTTTTCCAGACAAGATTTTTTTCATGTACCTTTAGAGACTGGCCTGGACCTTGTTCTCTAGACCAGACTGGCCATGAACCCACAGAAATCTACCTGCCTCTGCCTCCCAATCCTGAGATTAAAGACATGCACCAGCTCCAACCAATCCAAATATTATTGATGAAGTTATATTGTCACAGAAGTGTTTCATTTCCTTTGTCCATTCATTCCCCCTTACATCAATATGTCCTTGTATCCAGGATATCCTCTTTCTATCTTGTTTCTCCTGTACCTCCACGCAAATAGTTCCTCTACCATTTGGTAAAATGCAGGACTTTCTACTAACACTCCTTCCATGAATGTTCTTGTTGCCATTTTACATGACCTTAAGTGTAAAATATCTCACATATCCATTGACTGATGAAAGATTAAGCATCCTGCTGAGTCCACACCATGTTTCCACAGTTTTGTATCTGAAATAAGGATTCACATAGCCTGAGCTGCTTGAACTTAAAATCCTTTTTCCCTCAAGGCTAGCCTTGCAAACTGCCATGTTCAGACTTATGCAAATATGGATGTGAAACATTACAATGTAAACACCATAGGGGAGAATATTGTTAGTCACAGATCAATCTTCACAGCAAAGAAGGTCACTGTACAATGAGTTATGGTACAGTTAGAATAAAAGCATAAACTGCAAAGTGCTCCCATTGAAAGTATGGATCCTGAATCTCACCTTGTCCATACTTAGTACATGAAATTCAGTTTGTAATGTGATGTTTTCAGCAGAAAGTTAGGATGTTATACTGTTTGTGAGTAATTTCACAAGACAAAGGCAAAACAATCACACAACAACCACCACCACAAACAAACTTCACCTCATTTTTCAAAAACAAATGGCAGAAATTATAGTACAGGAGGACTACAGACTAAATGTAAATACACAGCCAGCAGTAGTGTCCACACATTTAATTCTAGTACTTGAGAGATAAGAAACTGGTAGATCTCTGTGATTTTGTAGCAAGCTCTCTGGTCTATAGTATTTATTCCAGAACAGTCTAGGCTACACAAAGAAACCCTGTCCCAAAATATACCTCACCCCTGCTACCAAAACAAGAATTTCAGTTGTCATGGTGTCTCCTCACAGGAATAGGAGCCCTAACTAAGGCACTGTGCAAATCTGATGACATCCGTGTATTCAACAGAATTCTCTGTTGAATGAGAGTCAGCTGCCAAAAATTGTCCTTTGCTCTGACATCTACAAGTTTACTGTTGCATGTGTTCACTTCTATGCCAACACACACACACACACACACACAGAAACATTTATTATACATTAAGCATACATTTTAAATGAACTTGAAATGCTGAGTATTATGGTCCATGCTTCTGATTGTTCAACTTGGAAGGTTGAGGAATGAGGGTTACTATGAGTTTTAGGCCAACCTAGGTAACATAACAAGACTGTGTCTTATTAAACACACACACACACACAGACATATGCACACTTACAAGCACACATAGATTCACTGAGTTGGACACACATACTGGGTTGGGAAGAGAACCATAACACTTTGAACAAACTGAAGACACAATCATACCTTAAGTCTGTATGCTGCTATAACGAGGATGTATTTGGGTGGAGGTTATTTTTGGTTTTGTTTCTGATTTCTTTTAGGCCTGATCTTTCTATGCAGTGCTGATTGTCCTGGAACTGGCTAGGTAAATTTAGCTACCCTTAAATATACAAAGATCTGCCTATCTCTGCATTCCCAGGGTTGGCATTAACAGTGTGTGCCAGACAAATCGATCTTTTTTTTTTTTTTGAATAGGCATATAAATACTCCCTTCTAATAGCTTCTCAGGAAGTTTTTGTGTTGTTATTTTTTAAACATTTAAAAAACATTTTAAATCCCAGCACTTAAGGGCCACAGGCAGGCAGATGTCTCATTAGAGGCTAGTCTGGTAAACATAATAAGTTCCAGGAGAGTTAGGATGATGTAGAGAGACCCTTCTCGAAATAAACTTTATGTATAAACAAACAAAAGAACAGGCAAGCAAAAAACTAATAATTATATATGCATGTATATACACGTAAAAACATGAATAGTGCTAAATCCAATTATATTTTAAATGTTAATTTCTAATATTGGGAAATATTTTTGTGGGGATTGTTTTCTCAGTGTTGCAGAATTGGTTTCTTCTAAGCACCAAAACTTTAGCAATACCTCCTTATTGTGATCATAATTGTAAGAAAACCAAAGTCTTAGTTACATCTAATGTCACTCTGTAGACACAAACACAAATGAAGTCTAAACGCAGAATACATGTATCTGCTAGGAATGCCAAATGACCTCCCATTGCCATTTTTAATCCTTTTGTATGATAAGCTCATTTTGGAAGATAGGTATCTTATACTATTACCTCTGCTAGTATCTGAGAAGATACTTTGTTTACATACACTTAATAACAACCCCTATCAGTTCAGATGGTTCACAGAATCTTCCCTGTGAAACTGGAAGGATCAAATTGGAAAAATCTAACACACTTTAACTCAGGCTGAGAGCTGTTATTTACCAGGAGCAGAATACCTCATTTTTCAAAAGCATGGTTTCTTATGTACTTTTCATTTACTCTGTAGTGACAATATTTATGATCAAAGCAATTTATATTATCAAAGCATTTCATTTGGGGCTCAAGGTCCCAGAGGACTTTAGATCATGACCATGTAGAAGGGAACATGTCAGCAGACAAACACTGTTTGGAAAAAGCATCTGAGAGCTTATATTTTGGGACAATAGCAATGGCGCAAAGGGTAACAGACAGCTAACTGTGAGCTCTATGGGCTCTTGAAAACATGAAGTCCATCTCCAATAATGTATCTTCTCTGACAAGGCAACACCTACTAATCCTTCCTAAGCAATTTCACAAACAGGTGACTAATCATTCAAATATATGTGCCTGTGAAGGCCATTCACACTTGAATCACCACACATGTCTGTCTGAAAACTCTCAACATGTGTCCTAGTAACATGGTGCTTTGGGAGAAATTATATATTTATTAGGCTTTCATAAAGAAAGTAGCTTATATTCTTTTCTTAAATGAACATTTAAGAACCTCCCAGAAGGTTCTTTTCTTATCTGATGAGAGGGAAGGTTTTGACAAAAAAAAATCTAGTATAATTAAGAAGGGAACAGAATCGAATGAAGGTGGTACAAGCCTTTAATCCCAACACAGACAGATCTCTGTGAGTGAGACACAATTGGTCTAGAGAACAAGTTCCAACAGCCAATGTTATACAAAGAAACCCTGTCTTGAAAAACGAGGAAACATATTTGAGGTGGTGTTCCATGCCATTGATGCCAGTATTGGAAAGTCAGAGGTAGGTAGTCCTATTCCGGGTGCAGAGGATCTGTTCACTGTAAACCAAGTTGTGGATTATAACCATTTGCAGCTCTACTTTCAAGAGTTCCATTGCCCTCTTCTGACCTCTAAGGGCACCAGGAATGTAGTGGTCACACACATATACACGCAGGCAAAAAACTTGTTCACATAAACAAACAAAGTAATATATGGATCTTAGTACTAGAAGGATTACTTTACAGTGAAGAGTACTTGCTCCTGATTAAAGGTCCTGAGTCTGGTTCCAAGCAACCTGATTGGGAAGCAGAAAACCACCTCTGATCTTCAGCTCCAGGGCATCTGACTGCCTCTTCCGGCATCTAAGGGCACTGCACATTTCCTCCATCTATGTTGACATATAATATTATAGTAATAACAAATCTTAAGAACCAATCTTCTTTATATTCCTGATTAAAAAGTGTTACAATCTTACCAAAGCAATTTACATGTTCCGTACAATTCACATCAACACCCCAACACAATTCTTCACAGACCTTGGAAGAACAATGCTCAAAGTCATAAGGAAAACAAATGAACAAAAACAAAACAAAACAAAAGAAAACCCCACAATTTTCAAAACAATCATTTCCAATGTAAGAACTTTTGAAGGCATCACTATCCCATTTTCAAGAGCTATTATAGAACTACAGTAATTAAAACATCTTGGTGTTGGCATAAAAACAAACATATGAATCAACATAATTGAATTGAAGGTCTTGACATTAATCCACAGAATTGCAAACACCTGATTTTTTACAAAGGAGGCAAAACATACAATGGAATAAAAAAAATCTTTAGCAAATGGTGCTGGCAGAACTGGATGGTGACATGGAGAAAAATGCAAATTGTTCTTGTTTTTCATGTATGTACTGCTATGTGTCTCACAGCTTGTTTCCTCAATTTGTACATGTCCTGCTCCCTCTGAATGTGGCTACTGACCCTCAAGCTTTGTCCTTTCTCCCAACATTCTCTCTACCCAGAAAATCCTGCCGTACTATTGGCCTATCCTCTTTTACTAGCAATGAGAACATTACATATTTCCAGAGTGCTGAGTTCAATACCCAGCACTACAAAAATCAAGCATGGTGTTGTGTGAATATAACCCATTCACTATGGGGGTAAAGATAGGAAAGTAAAAAATTCAAGATTATTTGGCTACATAGGTAGTTGGAGGCTAGCCTGAGCTACTAGTGAATTAGCCTGCCATTATCTTAGACTCAAAAACCATCTAACAATAAAGACAATCTATATTCATTCCTACTTTGTCAGTAACTGTTTAGGTGCTTTAAACTCTTAATGTCCTTTAGATAAATCTCTGTGAGGAAGACCTGGAACCCCATATCCAGATCCCCATCACTCAAAGGCAAAGGTAGCAAAAGCCTGCCTGTGCTACATAGCCAGATATCTCCCAAAAATAAATAAATAAATAAATATAAAAATAAATGAATGAATAAATAAATGAATAAATAAACACATAAAAATTTGTCTAGGTCCACAGTAGGTAAGAGTTGTACCCATTTGCATAGCATGTAAGATGCCCTGGGTTCCACTCTAGCACTGCCAGCCAAAAATAAACAAGTAATAACAGTATTTGCCTACTATGTCTGGAGGCATGGTTTCATTCATTCAGCAAACGTGAATAACATTAAAAGTTCTCTGCAATATTCTTACATGCCAGAAGAGGGCATCAAACCCTTCTATAAACATTCAAGACAACACAGTTTATAGCTCTTGGATTCTGAGAAAGAAGCTGGCCACACTGTAAAGTGCTAAGGTAGGTGTGTGTGTGTGTGTTTCTGTGTGTTTGGGGTGGTCTTCAATATGAAGAGAAAATATATTAGAGGTCTGTAGAAAATTCTTTTTGTTGTGACTTCTGTAAGCAGAAAGAGGGTTACGCTAAGAGAGCAAGTTAAAGATTGGCTTCTTTAAAGGATTTCAGCAGGAGACTCCTGATAGACCTAGTAACAGGCCCTGGGGAGATTAGGGCTAGGGAGACAGTAGTGAAAGGGGTGGGATGGAGGATTAGGTGGCTACTGGTTATTTTGGATGTTAAAGGGATGGGCCAATCAGTTGTTTCCTATCTCCAGGCCTTTGGCAAGGCATTATCTCTAGGATCAGCAAAACCCCATGAGGTCACACCACCAGAATCCTGACAATGTAAAAATTCCTTAATAATAGAGGCTTCCTGTAAAATACTTCCTTTATTTGTTTTCCATAGTGGGATGATTTTTCAGGAGTATCCTTTTGAAACCAGATCCATGGTAGAAACTAAAAAATAAAGGCAATAAAATCCCAAGGTAGGAGGAATGGGTTCAAAAGACTTTTCTTATCCAGAGTTGAGGATGGACCTTAGGTTATTAGACATGCGAAGCAAGTTCTAATTGCTGAACAACACCAGCGACCCCACAACTAGCTGTTAAATGCCACCATATGTGTGGAGTTCTCTGCCTCTATTCCTTGCCCCTACACTTCTGATCCTCAGTATTCTTTGCCTGCTGTGGGTCCTCTTATGACCCTTTCCTGGCTGTTGTCAGCAGTGTCCTGTTAAAGGCCCTGAGCTCACAGGGTTTTATTATCCCTCCCTCACTCCTTTCTGGCCTGTTTGCCTGCCTACAAAGGGAAAAATCACATCAGAGGGGAGGGGAGGGGAAGGAGAACAATGGAGCCCATGAGGTGCTTTACCCTGGCCTAGCAGGTGTCTTTGCCTTTCAGCTCACAAGACTATCACAGTATTCAAATTACTTTCCCCAGAAGAGGATGCCTGGGGGAGGGGTAAAGCCTCAATGATCAATCACATCTCTTAGGAAGTGGGAAGTAAAATGGGCTGGAGACTACTCTGAGGTAAAATTTATCCCAGAGGCCCTAGAGCTGGGATAGGGAGACCTCTCTGATAATCAGAAGCCGTAATCTGATTCTGCTTAGTTTTACCTCTCTATTTCTATAGAGAGTAATGACCATTCACAAGTTAAAATCCCTTTATCCTGTCCATTTTCTGAAGTGACACAGATCTAAATGGCTTTGCCAACGTGAGCCAATTATATATATATTCTCAGGGCTGGAGAGATGGCACAGTGGTTAAGAGCACCATCTGCTCTTCCAGAGGACCCAGGTTTGGTTCCCAGCACCCACGTGGCAGCTCACAACTGTTTGTAGTTCCAGATCCAGGCAAACATCAAGGCAAATAAATAAATTAAAAAGTGAAAAAAAAGTTTTAAAAAAAATTTCTCATTTATCCGTTTATTTTCCTTGGTGCTTGAATGGAACTGGAAGTACAGAGAGTTGTTAGCTGCCACGTGGATGCTGGGAATTGAACCCAGGTCCTCAGGGAGAGCCATCAGTGCTCTCAGCTGCTGAGCCATCTCTCCAGTCCCAATGTGAGTCACTTTTATATGTCCCTTGTGATCTCTTGGTCTTCTCTGGCCAGAAAAGGATGCTTAGGAGAGAGAAAATGTCTCAGTGATTTTCCCTTCTGACAGGTGTCAGGTGGTATCTCAAAGTTATTTTGATTCACATTTTTCTCATGGCTAAAGATGTTGAGCAATTTTTAAGTGCCCTACAACCATTTAGAATTTTTTTGTTGAGAATTTTCTTTTTGGCTTTGAAACCCATTTTTAATTAGATTATTTGGCTTTTGGCCTCTAGTTTCTTGAGTTCTCCTTATATTTTAGAGATCAGTCCTGTGTCAGGTGTAAGGATGGTAAAGATTTTTCTCCATTCTGTAGGCTGTCATTTTGTTTTATTGACTGTGTCTTTTGCTTTAGAAAAGCTTCTTGGCTTCAGGAGGTCCCAGTCATTAATTGTTCTTAGTGTCTGTGCTGCTAGTGTTATATTTAGGAAGTGGTCACCTGTGCCAATGTGTTGGAGGGTATTTCCCAATTTCTTTTTTTATCAGGTTCATTGTAAATGAATTTTATGTTGAGGCCTTTGATCAACTTGGATTTGAGGTTTGTGCAGGGTAATATAGATGGATATATTTGCATTCATCTACATGTTGCCATTTAGTTATGCCATAACTTTGAATTTTCTCAGTACTAATGAGAAAGAAACAACAGCTGTGGAAAGGTATTAGACTTAAAAAAATAGACTACTGAGCTGAATCAGCTTGTCTACTTCAAAGTTGTATTGACCTCAGCATGGAATCGAGGAAATACACTACATTGGGGAAGGGATTTTGCTTTGTTTCTTCAAATAAAGAAAAGTTATGGATACTACTAAAATTAATAAGGACTTGATTTTAACAGGAGAATCTTCTTCTTTTGGAGAAATAATAACTCATGAACTGATGTGACACTTCTTTAAACTGTAGCAAAACAATTTAAACTTTAAGTTGGTAACAATATTAAGGGGAAAGGTCAGTGATGGGGTTAGGTAGAAAGATGATTATGAATATCCAGCTTCAAAGAAAAGTCTGTCAGATACGTTAGGTCTATAAGCCCAAGATGGTACTTGAATGCTGTAGTGAAACATTGGATGACTCTTTAGGCAGCCAGCTGTTTCATTTTTTCACATTTTTTGGAAGTAACTTGCATACATGTACTGTTTTCTTAGTTAATACTATTTTCTGTTTGGGAATCTGAAGGATTAGATAGTTGTAGTTACCATTTCGTTGTGACATTTTTGGAAGAGAATATTACAAATTGGGTAGTTTTAGGTTGGTAATACAAGACAGATTAAAAAATGAATTATGTAGAATCCTTTGGACTTACCAACATAGGATGAGTAATGAATTAATTTTCCTTTGAATATGTTAATCATTTCTGGACTATATGTTACTGATGTAGTTATTGCTTTTATATATTATACATTATTATTTTAGTTATTATATATAGGTTTTGTTATATTAGTTATAAACTTCTTTTTTATTTTTGACACAAAGTAATATATGTGGTTGGAGAAATGGCTCAGAGTTTAAGAGCCTTGGCTGCTTTTCTAGAGGTCCTGAGTTCAATTCCCAGAAAACACATTCTATAATGAGATCTAGTGCCATCTTCTGGCCATCAGGCATACATGCAGACTGAATACTGTATACAATAATAAATAAATAAGTCTTAATAAACCAAAAGAGGATATGTGGTGATATATAATTAATAAAATAGTCTGGAATATCAAGAGAGTCAGACTCAGAGCCAAGACATGAAGGCCAGGGTCAGCCAAACATTAAATTTTTACTTTAGGAATGTGAAAAGAGGAAAATAAGATAGCTGAGCTAGAGAAAAATGCTGGAGGATTTTCAGCTGCCTTAGCCACTAGGTTAGTTGTCTGAGGGGAGAGAAGTTAGATCAGAGTATTTCACAGGGACAGGCCTAAGGCATGGTGGATGAGAAGTGGTTCTGCTTTGTTTCTCTATCTCTCTGAAATTTCATCTTTTCCCCAATACCTGGCTTCAGGTTTTCATTATATACCAAATATAATTCATGCAATAGAGGCCTTTCTGTCACATGGTGAAACTCTGAGTTCTCCAAGACAAAAGTTTAGGTTTAAATATCCCAAATAAGAGTGAAACTTCCTGATTATGGTACACAAAACAAGAAATTTCCATAGCCTTTTAACTCAAGGGTTAATGTCTCTGACCACCTTGCTCATTGAAAGAGCAAGACACTGCCATGTAAGATACCACATCTTCTTGGTATCATGAGGTATCCCTATATCTATTTTCTATGCCATCATGACAACCCCAGCTACACACAGTCTCAGGTCTTTATGGCTTCTGTTCCACATGAAGGATTCTGCACAGCATAGAGTAGACCCACAGCCCTAAGGAGTTTCCTTGTCCTCACCTACCAAGATATGGCTTATCAATTCATACCTGTGTTTCCTCCTCAGGATAGTAGCATACAGTACATTGTCACAGTGAGTTCTGTTTATTTTTTCTGAAATCCTTGTCATACCTTTTCTTTTTACCATCCAAGAGTTTTCTGCCCCATCAAGAGCTCTACCTGCCAACCCTCTCTCCTCTGGTTTAGCCCAATGGCTCTATGTCACCATTGTTAAATTTGATCCCATGACCAAAGGCTCATCCAGCCCCCCAGCCCACCCTATGAAGGCTAAAGCCTTTTCCACCATAAAGAAAATTGCCTGGTATATATATCCATGCTTGTTTCCAAACAAAAAAGCTGATCGAATCCTTCAAAAGAAAGGGCTAATTTTATGTAGAAAGGCTTTCTTAATCAGAAAATTCTGTTCAAGTTGGTGAGGTAATGTTGCATAAATTCTGGCTGTATTAAATGAAACTCAAAGCCAGATATTAGAGAAAAGCTGTAATATCAGAGAGAGGAAACAGATCCCAGGCAAATCTCACACAGCTATCTTCGAGCTTCCTCACCCACACTTCTTGTCACTTGTACAGAATGAATCTGTCTTTCTATGCATGCCTTAAATACCTTATTTGCCCAGTTGATTTTACATGCAGATTAAGCCTAACAGTGTGGGCTGCTACTATTTTGTATTTAGCCTTGAATTCACAGAAACAGAATGATCTCTTTCTCTGGAGTTATGGGATTGAAGGTGTAGGTCAACACTCCTGGTCTTTCCCCTTCCTGGGATTACTGCCATGAGTTAGGACTCTCTGACCCTCCTGGACTGATTTTGGGTGGTTCTGTTCTCTGATATACCAGACTGGTTCTATTAAATATACTACATATCAGCAGAATAAAAAGCTAAGTTATTGGGCTTATTTCAGAATAAGCATTTATAATATCCTTCAGATTTCAGGTAATATTTTAGTTGGAGGGTCCAGAAGCATGTAAATACAGAAGATATGGTGACTTCAGGTAATACTATAGATGGAGGGCCCAGAAGCATGTAAAAGCAGAAGATATGGTGAATTGCTATGAAAAAATTCTCTAGCCTTAACTCAAATATTAAATTAAATTGCAATTTTATCTACCACACTGGAATCTTAAACAAGAAGCACAAATAATAACAGAAGCATGACAGAGTGGTGTCTTGTTTCTAAACATTTTACTTGTGAAGTATTGGATTTTGATGGTTTCTGACTAAGTTTCAGTTCAATACACACTGCTGAGACCACCAGGCTCTGACAGATATCTGTAAAGGCATGGTCACACAGAAAGCCCTGGTTAATTTGAGTGAGTCACAAAACAATGGTAATCATGAGATGCAATAATATCATGGGGAGGCTGAGTGGTTGGCATCTTAGGAATCTGGAGGGTGAGGGTGGCCATTATGGACTGTTTACAATAACAAAACTATCTGGAAAAGAAAACAATGAAGTGGAAACAGAAAGAAACAAGCTCAAAACAGATTTATGGAGCTACTAGAAGCCTTAATATAGAATATAAAAAACAGAAGAAAATACGAACAAAAAAATGGAAGAGATGAACAAATCCCTGAAAGAAAACAAAGAAATCCTAACCCTAACATGAAATATCAATCAGTGATAACTAATAACCTTTAATATCAATGTACACAATTCACCTATAAAAAGATACACACTCACAAGATGGATATAGAATTAGAGGCTATCTTTCTGCTGTATATAAGAAACACAGCTCAATCACAAAGACAGACAGAGGCTCAGAGTAAAGGCTTGGGAAAGGATTTTCAAATCAAGTAGCCTTAAGAAACAAGCTGGTGTTGCCATCTAATATCTAACAAAGTTGACTTCAAACTAAAATCAATTAAAAGAGACCAAGAGAGTGCTGTCTGCAGAATCCCAGTGTACTCTGGAGCAGGGGCAGGTAAACTCTGCCCCTGACCACATCCACAGCTCCTGCTGAGGGAATTTGCATGGCTCCCTGCCATGACATCGAACAGAGCTAACCAACTATCGGGGTCTCTGAATGGAAGATTCAGAACTCCCCCAGAGGTGAGGAGGGGACACCAGACCTCAGCACCTATATCCCAGACTGGGAGGGAGAGTTGAGCTCCCATTGCTTCCAGTTGTGTTCCCAAACTGAGTGCTGTCTACAGAGTCCCAGCACACTCTGGAGCAGAGGCAGGTAAACTCTGCACCTCACCACACCCACAGCTCCTGCTGAGGGAATTTATGGCTACCCACCACGACCTTGAACTGAGTGAACCAACAACTGCAGGGGTCTCTGAAAGACAGAATCAGACCCTGACCAGAGAGGTGACAGGAGGCACAGAAACCCGAGTGACAAAACTGACAAGGGCCCATCTAATAGTAAACCACTGAAGCCATGGGCAAACATCAGTGCAAAAAATTATATAATAATACAAAAGACAACAAGGTAACTCCAGAAGAGAGTGACAATCTTACAAATACAAGACCTGAACTGAGCAATGAAGAGGAAACAGAAGGAAGAAACATCAAAAATTCCTTTTTGATGATCATCAAAGCTCTAAAAGAAGATGTGAAAAAAAAGCCTTAAAGAAATAGAAGAAAATACAAACAAAAAATTGGAGGAGATGAACAAATCCATGAAAGAAACATGCCAGGAACTAAAAACTGAAATAAAAGCTGAAATAAGAGCTGAAATATAAACTGAAATAGAAGAAATAAAAAAGGCGCAAAATGAGGCAAAAATGGAAATAGAAAACCTGAAGAAAAAAGCTAAAACTACAGATAAAATCATAACAAACAGAGCTCAAGAGATGGAAGACAGAATCTGTGAAGTGGTAGACTCAGTAACTCAAATAGATATATCAGTCAAAGAAAATAGTAAAACTAAAAAAGGCATAACTCAAAATTTTCAGGAAATCGGGAAACCATGAAAAGACCTAATTTGAAAATAATAGGAATAGAAGAAGGAGAAGAATACCAGCTCAAAGGCACAGATAATGTTTTCAATAAAATCATAGAAGAAAACTTTCCTAACCTGAAGAAGGAAATGTCTATAAAGATACCAGAAGCTTACAGAAGACCAAATAAATATGGTCCCCAAAAAATTCAGTATGCCACATTATAATCAAGATAAAAAACATACAGAACAAAGAAAAAATTTTGAGAGTTGCAAAAGAAAATGGCCAACTCACATATAAGGGCAGACCCATCAGAAAAATGCCTGATTATTCAAGGGAAACAATGAAAGCTAGAACGGCTTAGTCAGAAGTTATACAGATGCTAAAACAGCATGTATGCCAAACTTGAATACTATACCTTGCAAAATTATCAATCACCATAGATGGAGTAAACAAGGTATTTCAGGACAAAGACAGACTGAAAAAATATCTATCTACCAGTCCAGCACTACAGAGTGTATTAGAGGTAAAACTACAACCTAAGGACCCCAGATACATCCAAGAAATCACAAACAATCAATAAGTCCACAGAAGAATACTCTAGAGAAAGGAAATACAAACAAGTTACCACCAAAAATGGCGGGAAATATGAATCAATGGTCACTAATTTACCTTAATATCAATGGACTCAACTCTCCTATAAAATGTCACACACTAACAAGATGGATACAACAACAGAAGCCATCTTTCTGTTGCCTACCAGAAACACACCTCAACTGCAAAGACAGACACAGGCTTAGAATAAAGGGTTGGTAAAAGATTTTCCAGTCAAATGGTCCTAAGAAACAAGCAGGGGTTGCAATCCTAATATCTAACAAAGTATACTTTAAGCTAAAAGCAATAAAAAGGGACCAAGAGGGTCACTACTTATTTATCACAGGAAAAATTGTTCAAGAGGAGATTTCAATCTTAAATATTTATGCCCCTAATATAGGGGCACTTACATATGTAAAAGAAACATTGATAAAGCTTGAATCACACATCAATTCTCATACCCTAATAGTGGGAGACTTCAATACCCCAGTTTCAAACCTGGATAGATTAACCAGACAGAGCCTCAACATAGAAATAAGGAGTCTAAATGAGGTTATGAAGCAAATGGATTTCATAGATATCTACCAAACCTTCCACCCAAAGGCAAAGGAATATACTTATTTCTCAGCTCCTCATGCAACTTTCTCCAAAATTGACCACATAATTGGTCATAAAGCAAATATCAACAGATACAAAAAAGTGGAAATAATCCCTTGTAACATATCAGACCACCAGGGCCTAAAGTTAAAGTTCAACAACATCAAAACCCAAAGAAAGCCAACCAAATGATGGAAACTAAACAACAATCAGCTGAAACATCTTTGGGTCAAGGAAGAAATTAGGAAAGAAATCAAAGTCTTCCAAGAATTCAATGAAAATGAATCTATAATATATCTGAACTTGTGGGACACAATGAAAGCAGTCTTAAGAGGAAAATTCATAGCACTAGATGCCTATATGAAAAACCTTGAGAAATCCCACACAAGAGACCTAACAGCACAGCTGAAAGCCTTATAACAATTAGAAGTGAATTCACGTAGAAGGAGTAGACGGCAGGAAATAATCAAACTTAGAGCTAAAATCAATACAATTGAAACAAAAGAACAATACAAAGAATTAATGAATCTAAGAGTTGTTTCTTTGAGAAAGTTAACAAGAAACATAAGCCCTTACCCAAACTAATCAAAAAACAAAGAGTGTCCAAATCAACAAGTCAGAAATGAAAAGGGGGATATAACAACAGACCCCCAGGAAATACAGAGAATTATCAGGTCATATTTTGAAAATCTGTATTCCAGAAAAATGGAAAACCTGGAAGAAATGGAAAGATTTCTGGACATGCACCATCTTCCAAAGTTAAATGAAGACCAGATTAATTACCTAAACAGGCCTATAACCCTTAAGGAAATTGAAGCTGTCATTAAAAACCTCACCAAATATAAAAGCCCTGGTCCAGATGGTTTCAGTGCCGAATTCTACCAGACATTCAAAGAAGAATTACTACCATAACTCCTCATACTATTTCACACAGTAGAAACTGAAGGAATATTGCCAAATTCCTTTTATGAGGCCACAATCACCCTAATACCCAAGCCACCAAAGACATAACAAAGAAGGAGATTTCCAGAACAATTTCCCTCATGAATATTGATGCGAAAATTCTCAACAAAATTTTGGCAAACCGTATACAACAATGCATAAAAGATATCATCCACCATGACCAAGTAGACTTCTTCCCAGAAATGCAGGACTGGTTCAACATACAAAAACTGTAAATGTTATCCATAATATTAACAAACTAAAGGAACAAAACTACATGATCATATCCATAGATGCAGAAAAAGCCTTTGAGAAATTCCAACACTGCTTTATGATTAAAGCCCTGGAGAGATCAGGAATACAGGGAGAATACCTAAATAAAATTAGGGTGATTTACAAGAAGCTGACAGCCAATATCAAACTTAATGGAGAGAAAATCAAAGCAATCCCACTAAAGTCAGGAACTAGACAAGGATGTCCCCTCTCCCCTTTTCTATTCAATATAGTTCTCAAAGTTTTAGCTAAAACAATAAGGGAACAAAAAGAGATTAAGGGCATACAAATTGGACAAGAAGAAGTGAAGCTATCTCTATTTGCAGATGATATGATTGTATACATAAGTGACCCACAAAATTCTTCCAAAGAACTGCTACAGCTGATAAACACCTTCAGCAATGTAGCAGGATACAAGATAAACTCAAAGATATCAGTAGCCCTTTGAGTTAAATATAGAAGAGTTGAAAAAGAAATAAGGGACACATTACCCTTCATATTAGCTGCAAATAGTATTAAATACCTTGGAGTAACTATAACCAAAGAAGTAACAGACCTATTTGAGAAAAATTTTAAATCATTGAAGAAAGAAATTGAAGAGGATTTCATAAAATGGAATGCTCTCCCATATTCCTGGATTGTTAGGATCAACATAGTAAAAAATGGCAATTCTCCCAAAGGCAATCTACAGATTCAATGCACTGCCTATCAAAATCCCAACACAATATTTTTTGGACCTTGAAAGAACAATACTCAATTTCATTTATAATAACAGGAAAGCCAGGATTGCCAAAATAATTTTATTCAACAAAAGAACCTCGGGAGGTATCACCATCCCTGACTTCAAGCTATACTATAGAGCTACAGTAATAAAAAAAAGCCTGGTACTGGCATAAAAACAGACTTGTGGACCAATCAAATAGAATTGAGGATCCAGACATTAACTCAGAAACCTATGATCACCTGATTTTTGACAAAGAGGCCCAAAATATTGAATGGAAAAAAGATATTATATTTAACAAATGGTGTTGGCAAATAGATCTGACGTGTCACCCTGTACAAAACTCAAATCCAAGTGGATCAAAGACCTCAACTTAACCCCAACCACTTTGAACTTGATAGAAAAGAAAGTGGGAAATACACTTCTACAAATTGGCACAGGCTACCACTTTCTATATATGAGAACAGTGGCACAGATACTAAGAACAACAATCAGTAAGTGGGATCTCGTGAAACTGAGAAGTTTCTGTAAAGCCAGGGACACTGTCAATAGGACAAAACGACAGCCTACAGAATGGGAAAAGATTTTTACCAACCCTACAAGTGACAGAGGACTTATCTCTAAGGTATATATAGAGCTCAAGAATTTAGATCCCAAAACCTTGAATAATCCTATCAAAAAATGGGATTGAGATCTAAAAAGGGAATTTTCATCAGAGGAACTATGAATGGTTGAAAGGCACCTGAAAATGTGTCTTCAGCTTTAGTCATCAGAGAAATGCAAATCAAAACAACTTTGAGATACCACCTAACACCTATTAGATTGGCTAAGATAAAAGGCACAGATGACAGCCTATGTTGGAGAGGATGTGGAGCAAGGGGAATACTCCTACATTTTTGGTGGGAGTGTAAGCTTGTTCAGCCACTTTGGAATGCAATATGGCGGTTTCTCAGAAAATTGAGAATCAATCTCCTCAAGGACCCTGCAATACCACTTCTGGGTGTATACCCTAAAGAGGCACATTCACATACCAAAGGTATTAGCTCAACTATGTTCATAGCAGCATTATTTCTAATAGCAAGAACCTAGAAACAACCTAGATGTCCCTCAACTGAAGAATGGATTAACAAACTGTGGTACATCTACACAATGGAATACTACTCAGCAGTAAGAAATAATGATATCCTAAAATACTCAGGTAAATGGATGGATTTGGATAATATCCTCCTGAATGAAGTATCACAAACTCAGAGAGATAAGCAGGGGATGTACTCACTCACTAGTGGTCTCTAAACAAACAATCATGAAAAAAAGCCAAACATGCCCAAGCAGCAAACCACAACCACATAACAGCTTGGGATCAGAAACACCCTGGACTGACCCTTCAAACCCCAGTCCATCTGTAGGAACACCTGACTCACTCCTGAGGGAGGGGGGACAAAACTGGATTAGGCCAGGAGTGAAGACTTTTCCAAGCATTATTGGGCCAGTGGGACCATAGGACTGTCTGTTCCCTGCCAAGGGAAGGGGATGAGGAGTTGCAGAGAAGAGAAATGACCAGATGTGGTGGGAAGGAGAACATACCTTGAATAAGGATATACAGGGATGGAAAAAAAAATCAGAGGGAAAGCTGAACACAAAGGAAATATATGTGTAGCTAACCAATTATGTTTGCATTTCTACCTTTGATAAGCCATGCTTATGATTATTATCCTCTGTATAGTTATTGTTAACTCTTCCACATTTTTAAATAATTTTTACTGTTTTTTTTGATAAATACAAAATAAAGAAGGAAAAAAAATAAAAGAGACCAAGATGGATATTACTTATTCATATCAGAGAAAAATTGGTCAAGAGGAGACTTCAATATTGAATATTAATGTCTGTAATATAAGGGCATGTACCTATGTAAAAGAAATACTACTAAAGTTGAAGACTCACATCATTTCTCAAACCCTAATAGTGGGAAACTTCAGTACCCCACTTTTACCCTTCCATAGGTTAGCCAGACAGAGACTCAACAAAGAAATAAGGAGACTAACAGAGCTTTTGATGCAAATGATTTTAATAGATATTTTCAGAAGTTTAAACCCAAATGCAAATGAATATATATATTTCTCAGTACCAATAGAACTTTCTCTAAAATTGACCACATAATTGGTCATAAAATAAATACAAATAGATACAAAAATAGAAATAATCCCTTGTAACACATTGGAACACCAGGGCTTATAGTTAGAGTTAAAAAACATCAAAAATCACAGAAAGTTTACCAACTCATGGACACTAAACATCACTCATCTAAACCAACTCTGGGACAAGAAAAAAATTAGAAAAGAAATCAAAGTCTTCCTAGAATTTAATGAAAATGAATCAAAAACATAGCCTAACTTATGGGAAACAATGAAAGAAGTCTGAGGAAAGTTCATAGCACAAGATGCCTATATGGAAAACCTAGAGAAATCCCACACTAGACAACTAACATCACAGCTGAAAGCCTTAGAATAATTAGAAGCAAACTCACATAGAAGGAGTAGATGGCAGGAAATAATCAAACTTGGAGCTGAAATCAATCCAATTGAACACAAACAATAATACAAAGAATCAATAAATCAAAGAGTTGATTCTTTGAGAAAGTCAACAAGATAGATAAACCCTTATCCAAGCCTACAAAAAAGCAGAGAGAAAGTGTCCAAATCAACAAAATTAGAAATGAAAAGTGGGACATAACAACAAATCACCAGAAATTCCAGAGAATTATTGGGTCATATTTTGAAAATTTATACTTTACTAAAATGGAAAACCTAGAAGAAATGAACAGGTTTTTGAAGAGTTACCATTTAACTAAAATTAAATGATGATCAGAGTAATTACTTAAACAGACCTATAACCCTAAAGGAAATAGAAACTATCATTAAAAGAATTCCAAGTAAAAAACGTTCATGTCCAGATGGTTTCAGTGCAAAATTCTACCAGACATTCAAAGAACAAATACTACCATTACTCCTCAAACTGTTTCACATAGGAAAAACTGAGGAAATATTGCCAAATTCCTTTTATGAGGGCACAATTATCCTAAAACCCAAGCCACTCATCAGAAAATGAAAAGATCTCCCTTGTTCCTGGATAGGTTGGATCAAAAAGTAAAAATGGCAATTCTACCAAAGCAATCTATAGATTGAATGCACTGACCATCAAAATCCCACCACAATATATTTTTAAAATTGACAGGAAATCAATCTAATTCATTTGGAATAACAGGAAAGTCAAGGTTGCCAAAACAATATTGCTCAACAAAAGAACCTCAGAAGACATCACCATCCCTGACTTGATGTTATACTCTAAAGCACAACATAGAAAACAGCCTGGTACTGGCATAAAAACAGACTTTTTGAACAATGGAATAGAATTGAGGATCCGGTCATTAACCCAAAAACCTATGAACACCTGATCTTCGACAAATAGGTCCAAAATATTGAATGGAAAAAAGATAGTACCTTTAACAAATGGTTTTGGCATACCTGGTTGGTAGTGTGTAGAAAAATGCAAATATTTTCAAGCCTGTTTCTCTACATAAAACAAAAATCCATGTATAACAAAGATCTCAACATAAACCCAGGCACTGTGAGATCAGTAAAAAAAAAATTGGGAAATACATTTCTACTAATTGGCACAGGCTACCATTTCATAAATATGAGAACAGTGGCACAGATACTAAGAACAAGAATCAGTAAGTGGGATCTCGTGAAACTGAGAAGTTTCTGTAAAGCCAGGGACACTGTCAATAGGACAAAATGACAGCCTACAGAATGGGAAAAGATTTTTTCACCAACCCTACTAGTGATAGAGGACTGATAACTTAAATATATTAAGAACTCAAGAATCTAGAGCACAAAACCTTGAATAACCCAAATAAGAAATGAGGTTAAGAACTAAAAAGGGAATTCTCAGTAGAAGAATTACAAATGGCTGAAAGGTACTTGAAAAAGTGTTCTACATCTTTAGCCCCATCAGGGAAATGCAAACCAAAACAGCTTTGAGATACCACCTGAAACCTGTCAGATTCATTAAGATAAAAGGCAAAGATGACAGCCTATGCTGGAAAGGTTGCAGAACAAGGGAGACACACCACCATTGACTGTAGTATTTCCCCAACTCTGAATTGCTATTTAACAACTGGCCAAAAAATAA
The DNA here is from genome assembly GCA_004025045.1 of Sigmodon hispidus. NCBI lineage: Eukaryota > Metazoa > Chordata > Mammalia > Rodentia > Cricetidae > Sigmodon > Sigmodon hispidus. Next base: position 330 of record PVIH01018155.1, on the reverse strand, counting down.
AGTTCCAGGACTTGATCTGAAATTTTGACTTGCTCTCATTTCTCTCTCTCTCTCTGTCTCTCTCTCTCTGTCTCTCTCTCTCTCTCTCTCTCTCTATCTCTCTTTCATTCTCTTTCTCTCTCTCTCTTTAAAAAATTCTGAGTGTCAAAAAAAATTTAGAGGGAAAGATGAACACAAAGAAAATATATGTGTAGCAATCTTATTTGTATTTCCACCCTTGATAAGCCATGCTTATGATTCTTATCCTCTGTATAGTTATTGTTAACTCTTCCACATTTTAAATTCTTTTTACTGTGTTTTTTTTTTCATAAATACAAAATAAAGAAGGAA
>PVIH01018154.1:0-39456 GCA_004025045.1 Sigmodon hispidus | reverse complement strand
CTCTGCTGTTGGTAAGCTTGTATGCAGCTGGCCTTTCTTAATTGGATCTGAGGACTTGTTTTGTGTCCCCCCCCTAATTTTTAATTTTCTCAGCTTTGAATCTGTTGCTTAGAGATTTAGTTTACTGCTCAGTTTGGTTTGGGAGGGGGCTGTAACTAAACAATTTGTTAGCCTTTCAATTAAAAAAGACACAACGTCATGTGGTATGTCATCTTTTTATCATTGTTCCCGTATGGGGAAAGACACTACTTGCATGTAAAAAGTAATTTAATCTTTAACATTAAAGTGTATGGCAGAACTCAGAAAACAGACATTCTAAATGCAAGCTGCTTTTCAATAAAAAGTAATACAATAGGTAGTAAACAGTTGCCTTTGTGAATGTAAATGTGTCTCTTAACAATTAATTTTTTTTTTTATTGAAGAGATTCTTAGGTGGTGTGTCTCTACTGGAGGCTATTAACATTTATGTGGTTACTTGAAACCAATGCCTAGTCCCTTTTTTTTTCTTTTTACATTAAAATATTTTAATTACATTTTCATTTTATGTGTGTGCGTGCGTGCTTGGTGTACACACTGTGGCACATTTGTGTTGGTCAGAGGATGACTTGTTCTCTCTGTCAGCTGTGTGGCCCAGGGATCAAGCTCAGGTTGTCAAACTCGATGTCAGGCATCTTGTTGGTTTGCTGTCCTCTCACCCTTTTTTAACCATTGCTTAGTTTCTATGACATTTAACTGTTCAACCACTATTTCTAGCTTCCCCTTTGTGTTAGAAAGGTTTGCACATTTTATAATATTGAGGATTGAACCTAGGGCCTTATATAGGCTAAGTGCTCTGAATCCTATTGTTTTCTACACACAAGAGAGAAAACTATAACATGTTTTATCTTGTTTCAGACTGGTTCTATCTTTGAGTGTAAGATAGTCCTTACATTTGAGTTTGAAATCTTTGTTAAAATATAAAAACAATATAGCTGGGTGGATCTCTGAGGTGTACAGATTGAGTTCCAGGACTGCAAGGTCTACATACAAAAACCCTGCCTCAAAAACCAAAAATAAATACAGTGTTTGAGATGTCTGAGTAGATAAAAGCACTTGCTGCCAGATGACCTGAGTTTGACCCAGGAAGTCACAAGATGGAGAAAATCAACTCCTGCAGGTGCTTTGCTACCCACTTGCATGGCACACACACATGTATATTTATAAATATATGTGAAAATAAAACCCCAAAGTATATTACCTGAAATTTTTTTAGAAAGCGCATTGCCCCCTGTGATTATTCTCAAGAAATAAGGTTTTATTCCCCATTGTGTTGGTTCAATGAGGAAGGAAGGAGGGTAACAGTTAAGTGTAGCTGGAGTGTCTCACTTGCCAGTTACTACTATAATAAATACATTTTCCCAGCAACTGCCCTTGTGTCAAGGAAAACCCAAGACTTCATTAAAGCTCTAGGATTGCTGATATATACCATGTTTATAAAATGTCAACTTCTAGGAAAAAGAGCCTGTCTATGAGTCTTTTTTTAAGGCAAGGAGGGGCAAGTGCCAGGTGTTGTGTGGACCAGGCTGATGTCAATTCGTGGGCATAGCAGTCTCACCCCAGCATCTCCAATGGCTGGAATGTGGGGAGGGGTGTTTACATCACTTGGCTTCATTGTTGTTTTGTGAATTAATAAGCCCAGGAATTGTGAGAATGGCAGGAACAGGGACATCACTATCTGGTTTCCAAAGATGGAGTGGGCAGAGTATATGAGTTTGTGTTCTCTGCTTGACTTTTTGGAAGCTATACCATAGTCTTTCTTGCTGGCTCTCTGCCTTAGATAGAAGTCTCACTATATATTGTTATATTGGCTTGTATCAAACTTTCATCTCCTAAGGAGCTGAACTCTCAATGATCAGTAATATCAACATGATTCCTACTGTTTGGAGGTTGTTTCTGTGTAGCCCTCCGTGTCTTTTCTTGAACTTAGTCTGTAGGCTCTGCTGAACTCTTGAGAGCTGCCTGCCTCTGCCTCCTGAGTGCTTGGATTAAAGAAAGGCATATGTCATCACTGCCCAGCTTTCTCTCCTCTTAATTAAACATTAGCCTGAAGTGGTACTTGAGGCCGGAATCTTCACTGCTTGGATCCTCTGTGGTCCAGAACAGATTGAAAAACAGTATCTGCTATGATTATAGCATCTGTTTTTTTGCTTATTTCTTTGTTTTTTGATGGTAGTTGATCCAGGATTTGGAGGTCACTGATGGCAAGGCTGACCTTTACTTAGCAGCATTGTTGTATATATTCCTGTATAAGGATTGCAAATGAGGAATCTCATGAAGTAGATGAGTTAGGCACAGAATGACAATGAGGGGAAACTGCTCACAGCCTTGGTATTTGAACCTAGGTTTTATATATGTCAGGCAAGCACTCTACCAACAGCTACATCCCCAGACCAGGAACCAAGAACATCAAGGTTCTTGATCAACCTTCAGGCTTAATTAGGAAACTTCTTTTTATTTTGTCAGCAAAGGGGAAAGTGTTTGGCAGGCTGGTGATTGCCTGCTAAGACTAAAGAATGTCAGATTGTCTGTGCCCATATTATAGCTGCCACCTACAATGCAGTGCTTTTTAATGTGGCAGACTCCTGATAGTTGTTTGCTCTGTGAGCTTTTATTATTTTTTGTTGTTGTCTGTAATTGTGTGAACAAACATGTACATTAGGGAGGGAGAATCATTTCTATAATCAAACCAAGGTCAAGTCATCCTTGGCAGGAAAACACTTTGCTTTACTCACTGAGCCAGCTGTACTTTTTGTTTTGAGGTAGGGTCTCACTCTTTCTTAAAGCTGGCCTTGAACTTTGAATTTTATGAAGTGTTGGCATTAACAGAGTTGTAATAGTAATACGAAAGGCTTGAAGAGCTTCCTCTCAGCCTGTATGCCCCTCCCTCATGTAGCCATGACTAGCTTCCAACTCAGTCTATCAATATTTTCTTTGTATTTATCTTCCAAGTACTGGGATTATAGGATGGAAAGCCCTGGGGAACTTGAGGAAAGTTCTGAAGAGACTCAAGAAAATTAACATAGCCTCTCTAACCACAGAGAAAAGCCAGCTCAGCAACTGATTTGGCATCTTAAATTTTCCTTCGACACATTGCCCTGGCTTTGATATGACTTTGCAGTTCTCACCCATTCTGTTGTCCTAGGAACAGATGCAGGAAAGAACAGAAAGTAAAATGCCATCCCATTTCTCTTTATTTAGGCTAGCTCATTGTTTGCTGGACAGAGATACGTAGTAGTACTTCAGAGCCTGCTTTCCAGATCCAGGTGTAGCTTTGGAAAAAGAGGGAAACTTCTGCTTTCAGACTGGGAGACACAGGAAGACTCTGATAAGCATGCTGGGCTCATCTCTTAAATGTATCCCTTCAGCATAGGATAGGAAGCAGCTGCAGCAGGGGAAAAGAGTTAGGAATGTACTACAGAGAAATCTTAAATTGCGTTGTGGTGGAATGGGTCAGGAAGACTAGGGGGCTAGCCTGTTCTCTGATGTCTGAAAATTGGGTTGGTTTTCTGTTGGCTGTGTGAAGAGTATAATATTTGAAGTTGAATTAAGTTTGCATTCTCAAGTCCCTCAGGTCTCAGGAATATAGTGTTGTGATTTGGGAGGATTCAGATTTTGAGTTTGGAGTCTCTTTTTCTAGAGTTCTGATCCTAACAAAGTTGCCTGTGTGTCTTCCCCTCCACACACACCAGCCCTGCACCCTACAAAGAGTGTATTGTTCATGTACTCAATGTATTCTGAAGGACACACTAGATCAGATACCAAACCAAGCAAAACAAAAAACCCAACTTGCACTTGGTAAGAATGTAGTTGGTTTTGTGGGTTGTTTTTTGTTTGTTTGTTTTGTTATTCTTTTGTTTTCAAACAAGTAGGCCCACAGTCAGAGCAGAACTCCTTAAAATGGGACAAGTGTCCAAAGATTGGCCTGGTCATCTTTCGTATCCTCCTCCAAAGAGGCAAAATTCCAGAATTGCAATTTATATCTATCTACATACTTTGAGATGTAAATCCATTTACATTCATGATAGAGCTCTAGAAGTTAGCAGCACAGTAGTATGCTTGAATATAGTGGGACCTGCATGTAAAAAAGTAATCATTCAGATTTCATAGGTTTAATATAAAACTGGGAGAAAATACTTAAAAGTGCCTTATTAGTAGGCTGTCTTTGTAAGAATAGAGTACTGTTAAATCTTAGTGTAGGGAACTGGAGAGATGGCTCAGCAGTTAAGAGCACACTGGTGGCACTCTTCCAGAGGTCCTGAGTTTAATTCTCAGCAACCACATGGTACTTCCTGACCATCTATAGTGGGATTTGATATCCTTTTCTTACAAAAGATGTACATGCAGATAAAGCACTCATGCTTAGTTTGATAAGTTGAAAAGGTGTGTAGAACTTTTGTGACATTGGATTTTAAGACAAAATTGCTTATTTTCCTTGGAATAAGCTTGAGGTATCTTCCCCCCCCCCCCCTTATCCTTAGAGGAAAGTAGATCTGAGAGTGATTTTTTGGAGCTTGGCAGTCTTGAGATCTTTGTACATACTAGGGAATACACCTCATGTTTTGTGACAGCCAAGAGAAAAGGAACATTAGGCAGGCACTGTTGATTGAAACGTTTTAGTCAGGTTTTGAAAAACCCAGTAAAAAGTATCTTTATTCTTGTTTAAAAAATTTTTCTATGACAATCCATTAATACAAAAATATTTTGGATACTACATCAGAATTTGTTTTTTTTTTCCTTCTCTGAGACAAAGTCTCTCTTTACAGCCCTGGCTGCCCTGGAACTCAAGAGAGATAAAGCTGCCTTTACCTCCCAAATACTAGAATTACAGGTGTGCACCACCACACCAACAAGTCTGTCCAACATTTGTAACACTACAAGAGAAACATGATCTTTGGATTGAAAAATCAGTGACTAAAGTAGGAACTAAAGGCTTACAAAAAATAGCCCCTTTTCTTTGGATTCAGGCTATATACAGTGAAGAAAATAGAAAAAAAAAGTTAAAACAAACATGTTTTTCAAGGCTCAGGGTTAAGTTTGGCTCAAGTATATGGCAAAGAACCATGTCCACCAGAAGTCTTACGAATGTAACAGATCTCTTCCTGTAGCCCCAAAGAAAGTGAAGCTGGCCAGTTCTAAATGCTGGTTGTTGAGAGATTAGGAATTTGCTCTCCCATGGCTGCCCAGGAGCTGTGATTCAGTTGGCAGAAAGGAGCTGGAAATGGAACTGGGAAGGGTGCACACTGAATTTAGGGCAGCTTCAATTTATTGACTAGTTTCTAAGGCTGGTGAGTTTCTCAGGAAAGATTTAAAGTTGAGTACTGTCCACCAGTAGGTAGGATTGGTGTTATTTTGTTGCCTGGATTGAAAGAAATTAAACTTCAAACTCCTTCACACAGTAAGAAGTGTTTCTACTGGCCCAGCTTATTAACAGCAGCTGTTACTTGTAAACAGAGCTTCTCAGCTCCTTAAGAGAGAAGCATTGTTATTTAGACTTTTGTGGCTGGTGACCAACCATAAAGTCATCTTGTGTGATAAACCAGGTATTCTTGGTCCAAGAAATATTGGCATGGGAAAGGTGTGGCAGAGGGCAAGAGAAGCATTTGTAGAGAAAAGTAGCTGAACTCAGTCTTGCCAATCTGACCTGCAGCCCCCCCCCCAATAAAAAAGAAAAAAAAGACAGTAGGGGTATCCAGCTAACAAGACCCGATAGAAAGGTGTGGCTGCCATAGGCATCAGGATGCCCTTAATGAGATGATATAGCTATACAGATCTTATCCCTACCAACTGAATTGATGGCCTCCAGTTCAGGGAATAAAGTAGCCTTTGAAATCTTCAGCACCTTATCGTGGACTCTCCTAGCTTGTTCTGTGTAATCTGGTCTTCTTGTTGCCTCCTCTTGAGTTAGGGGTGGGCCCCTGGAGCAAACCGGGTGTCCTATGCATGCTAGGCTGCCTGCCTCTGAGATTCCTGTTGCTGTACTTGTGTATTTTGAAGGGTGCTTTGGAGGGCCTTTGGGGACTTGGGGGCCGGAAGAGTGAGAGTTGCAGAGCCACCTGAGAATGTTGGTGCTGGCTCCACTGGGCTAGCAAGCAGTTCTGTGGGGTAGTGAGGCAGCAGAAGATATGAGAGTGAGTCTTCAGGAGCTGGGGATCGGGGACAGCCTAGAGCACTGTCATCGGAAGGAACGGGGCTGGGGCAGCGGCCTTCTCCGGGTAAGTACCGAATGCATTTCTTTTTCCTCCTAGGAATAGTGAAGAGAGTTATCTGTAAACAGAGGGTGAATCCATAGTCACACACCACTACCAGAAAATGACTGCTTCAACTGGCCTGGCTGGTTTTTGCCCTTTTTCAGCCAGACAACTATCCTCAACTTTTCAGCCCCACCTGGCCCAGACCTAGGATGAGTGCAATTATGCAGAACAGCCACAAGGTGGCAATAGGAACCTTTTGTGGGAAGGCCTGTGGACTTCTATTTTTTAGGGGAATTATCTTAGTTTGGGTCCTTCAGCTACTTACTGTTTCATGTATACTTGAAGGGATAAGGGACCATGATGCTTGTGAACAATCTTGTTTCTCACAACCAGGCCAATGGAAGAAGTGCACAAACTCTAGCGCTCTGGGAAGTTTGTCTTTTGCTCTTTGTTTTAGGCAGGGTCTCCTAATATAGTGTTGGCTGACCTGATTTAGTCTTCTGAGTGCTGGGTTTGTGTTCAAGCAGCACAAGTGGATAGGATAGGACCTCTGCTAGGGACGTAGTCTTCATTCATATTATGAGCATATCACACACAGACCACAATTCTTTCCTCTTTGCCCTGAATGCTGTTCTCTCCCTAGCTTCCGTAAATTTTTTTTGGTGTTAACTGGTACAAGATGGCAAAGTCACACACAGCTTTCTGGTATTTCCAGAAGTCTCTGATACCTTCACCTTGCTTTTTTCTTAAGCAGGGATTTAATTTTAAGGACGTGAAGTTTGTTGACCTTAATCACTGAGGCCAGGAGTGAGCTCAGGCCACCTAAGTGACAGATTTGTTTCCTGATGATCTGGTAAACCTGGTTGGTATCAAAGCCACCCACTGGTGTATGCCTTTCTTTTGTTCTAGAATACTCTCTTTTCTGCTGTACTTGTCCCACCTAGACTAGTCATCTCCACAATCTGTGTTCAATATCCCGCACATATTCTTAGGAGGTGTGGGTTTCCTTCTCTACAAGACTTGTTAGGGGGCTGAGGGACCAAAGAAGGGGCTGCAGACCCGGCAGAACATGTGCGTTAAGGGAAGCAGCTTGAAGCAAAGGGAGAATGACGGTGGGGACAAACCCACCTGCACGGACCACACCAATTCGTCTGCTGGTTGAGGCCAAAGCGAGCACGACATTTCTTAGGCGAGCCAGGGTCTGCTCACAGCCATGCCAGAGGGGCAGAACAGGGCAGAGGGCGAGCAGGCAGGCAGCAGGGCAGAACAGGGCCCAGAAAGAAGAGGTAACATCAGTGTTAGCCAGTTACAGACACCCCATAGCCCCCACAGGCAGAATGGACCTCTCCATGGCATAGCTGGCCCCAGGGGAAGCCTTAGGACCCAGAGCAAGGTATGAGAAAAGGCAGTCACCCAGTTGGGCAAGAGTCAGTCAGAATGATGGGAGTGTGATCATCCTTCTAGCATGGAAGGCTCCAGGGCTGCACAGGGGGTCCTTTAGGGCTTCTGCACTTTCTATCTTGGGGCTGTCAGTCTGTTCCTTTCCCCTACCTGCATGCTTCCATGCAGTTTTTCCTCATTCTTGTCAATGTCCCATCTCCCTCTGGCCTACATTCCTAATAAGACAGCATGATTATACCTAATGTTCCACACTTATAGAAGGACCTATTCCTATCCTCAGAGAAAGGACTAGGGGTCTTTTTCCTGTCTTGTCCCAGTCCTAGGCTCCAGCTTTCCCGTTTAGGGCAACACAGCTAAGAATGTCATAGATTTTAATCTAAATCAGAGTTGGGGACAAGAATGAAGCATGCAACAGGATGGGTTTTCCGGGCTTTGCAGCACTATTATACTGCCAGGAGAAATGCAAGCTAGTGACCAGCTAGTCACCAGGTACCTAACAGCAGGCTGTGTGACTAATTATTGGGTCCTGGCTGACATGTTTTGACATGGAACCATCAGTTCATTAACTTCTCTGGTGGAACCTAGTTGTAAACAGGGCTGGCAAAGGTGGCATAGGATTGGCTTCTGCTGGTCTTCCCAGAATACAGTTAAACTGTTACTTGCATAGAATTAAGACTTTGGAGATGTAGATTTGTTTCCAGGGGCTCTTGGGTGGGTATTCCACCCCACCTTCTGGGCCAGAGGAGGTTTGTTCTCAAAATGGAAACGTGGATAGAAGAACTTCTATTCTTACTGAAGCAAGGACTCACCTGTGGTGGATTCCTGATGTTTTTCCCTTGACCGCCTCTTTTTCTTTCCCTGCAGGAACGAGAGAGATGGTTGGTTCTAAGAGGTGGGCACTGGGATATCTGCAGATTTGAAATCAGTAGGCCCCCTACTTTGGGGCTCCCCTTTCTTGGCTAGTTCTTTACAAGGTTACTGTGGATCTCTCAACCTGATCTCCCCTTTGAGTACAGGGAGGCCTCTTTGATATCTAGGCCCCTTATTTCTCCTCCTCATAGCCAAACTAGGTAACAGTCCCACAAGTGAAATGTATTCTGGTGTAGAGAACTGCCTTTAAGGGAAGTTGCTGAAACAGTCAAGGGAGGTCTTGGGCTGTGTGTTGTTTTACCTATATCGTCAAGACAAAAATTCCCCTTCCCATTTTGAGGTTGTTACCCTGGGTATAGTATCTCAAAAGTTCCCCCACCCTCCCTGTGGTGCAACATTGGCCACTCACATAGTTATCTCGAGCTGACCAGCCTGGGTATAGTTGCATATGCAGCTGCCTTTCCTTTCGGGCCAGTTCATAGTATTTGGCCTGCTCTTCTCGAGATAGTGCATGCCACTGTAACAGGGAAGTAGGGTGGACAAGGGTGCATCAGGGAGTTAGGAAACGGTACCAGAATGAAAGGAACTGGGGACAATCCCTACCAGACCACTTGCCCATGGCCTTACCCTGCGACCCAGGATCTGATTGATGGCTGCGCTTTCCTTGAGTGTACACTCTGCAATGACCTTAGCTCTCATCTCCTTCATGTAAAGCATGAAGGCATTGAGGGGTTTTTTGATGGTTGGCTTTTTAGCGTCCTTCTCTGCCTTGGATTCTGCCTGTGTTTTCCTAGAGTGCAGAACCAGATTACATTACTAGGAGAAAACACACGCACGCACACATGCCTTTATTTTTTGAGATAAGGTCTCTGTGTAGCCCTAACCATCCTGGAACTCATTATATAGACCAGGCTGGCCTCTGCCTCCCAGCCCTGGGATTAAAGATGTGTACCACCACTGCCTAGCCCCACCACTCTTTCTTAGTGGTTTGTAAGTAGAATCTTCTAGTTGCCCCACATTAATGAATAGAGAATAAAGTAACTTCCTTTCAAAGAATACCATAGCCAAGTAGGAAAAACACATACTTATTCCCTTCCTTCTTGGCTCAAATGAAATTTTGTTCGTTATCCCTCCCCACTTATTCTTGCTTTTGAAGATTAAAAAGTACAGCAATGGTCAGTGCCTGAACCACAGAACAGCTTGGCAGAGTCCTCCAGGCAGTCCTTTTAAGATGTCATGGAGAGACCTTGAATCTGGAGGGGGCATGTATATCCTGGCTGATCAAACCACTCTGCTCACCTGCCTGACTCACAATTTCTTGTCCCCTCCTCCTCCCAGCCTGTGTTTTAACTCACAGGCTTCGGTCATATGGCTGCAGATCCTGCTTCCCTGAGGAGGGTACAATGGCTGGGTGAGGGATGGCTGCTGGGTGTCCAGGTACACCAGATCCCAGCATCAAGGACGGATGGGTGAACCTGGAGGTAGGATGAAAGACAATACTAAATCAGAAATTTGGGCTGGACTCTGAACATATGGAGGTCCCTGCACATAGGGCACAATTGACAATCTTATACCCACTGGCCTACACACAGAATACACATACATATGCACAGACATTGCAGAAGACCCACATATGTGCTGTTCAGGTGGTTATCCATACCCCCAGGAGCCTGTTGATCTCCCACTTTGCCCCTCCAGGCTCCTCTCCACACAACAATTTTTAACCCATTTCAGCTGGTTTCTCTGATAAACAATAAAACTCAAGCTTGGGGCCTTTGAAACCTTATCTAAGCACTCATACTATATATTTCATCCCATCTTTCTGTTTCCCTGCCACCACTACTCCATCCCCTAGCAGCTCTAGCTTCTATGTCCACCTTTCCCAGGAATTACCTTCCCATAAACCTCTGATCTATCATGTCATGTTCCACCAGACAAGCCCCAAGATCATAGGGTCTTCTTGGGGCTTGTCTTCAGCCTAGTTGATCCATTCAGCTGTTGGTACTGTATCTTTACCTCCTACCGTGGGCTGCTAAATGCCTTGTCATGGCATGCCTGGCAGTAGTTATGCCACTAGAAGAAAGTTAAATGAGGGGGACAAATGTATACTCACCCCCCCCACATACACACCCCTTTCCTGTTGTTTTATGGAGACTGCTCTCTGCATTTTGCAGCTTACCAGGTATAAGAAACCTGAGCAGGCAGACTCTAGAGGACAGAGGCTAGGGATACAACCTCCAAGGTAACTGCCTTGGCTTGGGCAGAGTTCAGAGGATGTCCCAGCATGGATGACTGTGTGGCTCAGTGTGGCTTGGGCTGAGACTTCTCTAGTTGTGTCTTCAGGCACAGAACAGCACGGGACTCCAAGGTTACGAACAGACGATGGACAAACAACTAGCACGGGGATAAGCACTGGCCTGAACATAGCCCTGTGTGGGCACTGAAGCCTGGGCAACAGGAAGCAGGAGCCTGACTGCAGGGATAGGGGACTCACCTGGGATAGGGGGTGCCAGGGGCTGCAGTGGGGGCAGGGAAGTGCTGTCTATATCCGCAGGAAGGGGACAGGGGGTAGAGAGGAGGGCTGGGCCTGTGGTTGGGAGAGACAGCTGTTAGCCGTCTGACTGCTTAGCCAGACATAGGGAAGGACTTTCTGTACCTTGTGTAGTAGGACTTATATTTAGTGCTGTATGCATCTGGGAGCTTTCTCTGATATTTAAAGGTTAGAAATGACAGAAGCTGGTATCTGTATCCCCTCTATTTACACTGTTTGGATTACTCTTCTGGCCCAATCTGCCTGCTTCAACTCTTTGGGGTTTTTTTAATGTATATGATTGTTTTGCCTACATGTATATCTGTGTACCATATGCATGCCTGGTACTCTACAAGGTCTGAAGATGGACTTGGGTGCTAGGAACCAAAACTGGGTTGTCTGGGAGAGTAGCCAGTGCCCTTAACTGCTTTGCCATCTTTTCAGCTCCCCCCGCCCCCTTCAACTCAAAGGCCAAGGGGTCCCAAGGTGAATGAGATACCTCTTCTGGGTCTAGTCACAAAAGTCACAGTGCCCTATAACTGTTGGCTTCTTGCCTGGTTGACCACTAGACAAACTTTGTTTTGAAAGGGAAGGGACTTTAGGTGACAAGTCAGCTCCAGGATTGTTTCTCTGGTAGTTAGATTCCTTCCGAAAATACACAGGACTCAGTGCAGAGGGTGAAAATGTCCCATGTTTCACCCGACAGCAGCTACGAACATAGAGCTTCCCTTCCCTGGGTCTACACCCTTCTCTGGAGGTTCGGTTGTGGAATATCCTTCTCAAGGCTCAGGTTTCCTGGTATTTGGAGCCTCAAGCCTAAGGGACTTAAGAGGCTGTCTAGAGAGTTGCCTGTTCAGAGCATTCTGGTACCTTGGTTCTTGAGGGTAATCATGGGGTAGAATGGAACTTTGTCAAAACAATCTGAAAATGAAGGAGTGTACTGGTCATGGATAACAGGCCAGGGAACAGGGCTGGTAGGCCAGGTTGAAGGTCTAGCTTTCGCTTCCTGCTATTGGTTAGAGACCTATTCAGGTCACACTGATTAATGAGTAAAAGCTGGTCAAGTGACCTGTTGACTCAATTCCAGCTGAGAAAAAACTCTGGTCCACAGTGGCCTGGTCTAGCCTTAGCAGACCCTCCTAGTAGTCTGGTCAGGAGTATGGCTCAAGCAAACACCAGAAACCAGTGTCAGACTAGCAGCTGACACTGAGGCCACCAGGCTGCTCAAAGGAATCTCCTGATGGGGGTTTATACACCACCTTGCACACGTCCAACTTTTTTTTCTTACCTTCTGGAGCATCCAGCCTCTCCCAGCTCCTTAGAGGAAGTATGTCAAACTACCTGGGGGATGCTCACAAGAATTGCTAGCTCAGAGCCAGGTTAGACTAAAATTGCTGGCTATAGGAGGTGGCAGCTCAGGTCTCCACAAGATGAGTAGAGGAGGAGCATCAGAGGGTAGACACAGTGGGCCCCTTTTTTTCTGGGCCCACACTTACCAGCTCACAGTGTGAGGAAGCTGCCCCATGCTGCCAGAGGTCAGAGAGTAAAATCCAGAGAGATCAGGGGTCTGCAGCGGTCTGTGAACTCCTGTAGTGGAAAGGGGCCAAGTAAGCAGGCCAACCTCACCTGGGAGGCTGGGACACTGAGCAATTACTACACCTTGGAGCTTTACACAGGGGCTCCTAAGATGCACTTCCTTTTGAGGTAAGGTCTCTGACAAAGCAAAAGGGACCAAAGACAGAGGTGCTGAGTGACTTGCTAGGACACTGGCTAGACAGAGGAATGAGGTCAGACCTCACCAGTTCCTGGGGCACTGCTGCTATATCTTTGGTGCCTCTTTGTAGACTCTGGTCTGGCTCTTTGGGTAGAAGGCAGCCCCCTAGTCTAGAGGAACCTGACCTGAAGAGTGAGGGCTCCACCCAGGCCCAGCTTGAGTCAGCAGGTTTCCCACAGCTGACAATGGTGGATTTCAGAATGACTTTGGCTGAGGCTGAGGTGAATCAGCCATCATAACCACCACTTTCCATTTTCTTTCCCACTTGGGGAGAAAGGCTATGAGGTTTACAGTTGCAGCAATGCACACATGCAGCTCTTACACTGGCATCATTCTAATCTGGTCCACTTTCTCATGCTCTGGTGCTCTCAGACTTTAAGTCAGTTTCTGGCTTTTTTTTTTTTTTTCACACCCCACCCCCGATCTTGTTTTTGTAGCCCAGGCTTGCCTGGAACTCACTGTATAGCCCAGGCTGGCCTCAAACTTTCAATCCCCCTGCTTCTGCCTTACAAACTACTTACTTTGTAGGTGTGGTTATGTACCAGCACACCTGGTTCCTTTCTGACATTTTCCCTGGGCCTGCCTGGGTGTGCAAATGCTATAAATGTGGGCCACCCTATGTGGCCTCAGCAGCTAGTAACATGGGCCCTAGGTTCCCCCTCAATAATGTTCTCCCATCCACATACCTTGCTTCTGGCTGATGTCCGCAGATGCAGGGGTAGGGTGTGGACTGCTGAAATGTTCGTAGAGTGGAGAAAGTTGGGGGACACCATGTGGGGGCTGACCCGCCTTGTTATGCTGAAAAAACGACCAGGAGCCTAATGAACATGGAGTGTTCTGGGACGGGGAGACATGAGGATATAGGGGCATGCAAAACTTTAGTGAGCTCTGTGGCAGTCTGGCAGTCAAAAATGACAAGTTCATGGGAAGAGGGCACTCTATACACCAGGATTGATGTCCCAATCCTGGAGACCGCCTATGCAGTCCCACCTCTCAGTTAAACCTCTTCTGGGGACACTCAAATGTTTCTCCTCGCAGGAAATCTTTCCTGGCTTCCTGGGCCCAGAGATCCCCCAGATTCTTCCCACACCTCTCAGAACTGTCTTACCTCAGTTCTAATTGCCTATGTTGGCACAGGGCAGGGACTTCCTTTAGCCCATAACTTGGGTGAGGTCTGATGGTACCTGCCCCTCAAGGACACCTGTCCTTGCTCTTTGGTTTTCTTAGCTGCAGGGACCCTCTTCACAGTCAAATAGTTCTGTCAAGAGATGACTCAGCAGGCTGAGAGAGCACACAGCCCAACCCGAGGAAGCTGTCACCAGGCCCAGTGTCTTCAGTGCATGCCCTTGCAGGCCAGAGTTCTAGGGACATCTACAACTTGTCTGTGGGAAATGGTACTGGCTGAAGGCACACAGGAATGACTGCTCAGCATGGAAGGAAGACACGAGACATCTGGGAGCAAGACAGTAGGTAGAAGGCCTGGGGAAAGGCATTGTGGGCATTTCAGCATAACAATACTTCTGGAAATGAATGAGACCTACCCTACCACAGGTCCCTTGCTTGTTACTTGGGTATTACAGCTCTAGGGTAGAGCCAGAGGGAAAACTGGGCATGAGCCCACTGTGGCCAGAGTGTGCATGAGGCCTCTGACTGTACAGCTCCAGTAGATCTCTACAGAAATCCTGGTCTGCCATCTTTCCCTGCATTTCTGCCTCTAGCTTGTAAGCTACACCTTTCCCTCAAGTCTTGGGCTATCCAGGTTTTCTTCTGTCTTAGACAAACAAGAGTTGATATCTGAAGCTAAGTATGTTGGTATGCCCCTTTAATTCCAGAACTCAGGAGGCAGAGGAAAGTGGATAAGTTCAAGGCCAGCCTGGTCTACACAGTTGTAAGCCAGCCACAGCCAGTTAGTTAGGTAGTGTGTTCACTAAGTAAGCTGAGGTAGCTGTGAAGTGTGTGAACATATTAGACACTACCTGTCACATGCCAGGCACTGTGTAAAGTTTGTTAAGTACCTCAACTTTAGGCCTAAGATGTCCCCAAACTCCATATTCATGTACATGCTTTATTACTGAGCTATATCCTAGCCCTCAAATCAGAACCTTTGATTCTGCCTGTATGCTGTAGACGTCCTTAGTTACTAGAAGCTCCAACCTTTCATTAACTGAGGACTGCTCAGAACAGGCATCCTTGTTGTCATTCTTGACATTGACCCGAGTCCAATTTCTCAGCAGATTCTAAAGTTCTAGCTTCAAAATCTATACCCTAACCACTTCCTGCCTCCTTCCCAACTATCTAAGCCATCACTTCTCACCTGAACCGCGGATCCTTTCTGCCCCCTTAGCCAGCTCCAGCAGACACAGATCATGTTACTCTCCCTGTTTACCTGGTGACAGCTGTGATCACCCCCAGCTCCCTAACAACCTTCCCCCACTTCTGTGTACAGTGCCTAGAAATCCAACAATCAAGTTTTGAGGGATACCATGGTGTACAGTTTGGAAGCTTTATTCTTGCTAACCATTTCCTGATCCTGTCACTCCAGGACTCCCTCCTAAACAGGTAGGGGGGGGAATGGTATGTGTGTGTGTTAGGGTTGGGGGTCCTGGGAGTGGTGGGCCTGTCCGGTCTACTACTATTTTCTGGTATTTGGGAGGAAGCTTAAAATACTAGTCTGCAGCCAAACCACAGAAGTACTAGGTGGGCAGGGTGGGGGCAAGGAACCCATCAAGCAGCTAGAGACAGACCCTGGAAGGCTAGGGCTACAGAGAAGGCACTGTGGCCCTGGCCAGCCCATGTTTCTGCAGTCTGCCTCTTCACCCAACTCCTCAGCCCCTTCCATGCTTGATGGTACTAATCAGGGGGAACTGTCTGGCAAAGGCTCCCTACCACCTTCAGCCAGTAGAACGTCCCCCTCCAGGGCTTCAGCACAAGGCTGTCTCAGCATCAGACTTCACAGACAACAGGTTGGGGTTGCCTAGGGCTTGGCATGTCCAGGGACTTGAGCTCTACCTCCCTCTTTTGCTTGAGGGTTACTGTCCCTAGCCTCTTAAGGAAGGAGGCAGGTTGTCCCTACCAGGCACTGAGCACCTCAACAGAAGTAAGGGAAGGAACACAGTGGGACATTAACAGGCAAGCAAGAGTCAGGGACCCAATGACATTTGTTCTTTTCTCCACATCAGGCACCCCACATCCCCACTCCTTGCCTTTGCTTGAGTGCTGGCAGCTGCTCCCACCACCTGTGGCACTCCAGGACAGGTCCAAGATTCGACTCATGGGTGCTTATAACTACCCTGCTATTCCTGCCAGGAGTTATCTAACCTGCTACCTATGTGGTGACAGCTCCCTCCCAACAGATATGATCCTTCGTGCTACTGGCCTTGCTGTTCAGACTCCCACACCCACCCTCAGCTACTGTCCCAAAGGCATCTATCTATCTTCTGGGAGGACCCCAACTCCAGTGCCCTAGCCTGGTTACCTCCTCAGGGCAGGCAGCACAAGGTAGAAATGGGGGACCCCTGAGATCTCTGCTCAGGAGTTGAGCTTGGGCCTAGCTAGGCTGCCCCTGGTCCCCCACTTCCTGCAGGTTCAGGTAAAAAAATAAACAGAGTCTGCATTTTCCCTGCAGACCGCAGCGGTCTGTTCACAAGGCTGTGAGCTTGCTGAGAGCCCTATCACCACCAGCAGAGAAACTCCCTCGCCTTTGACGGTTGACTCTAAAAACCCCCAAGTGCTTAAGCCTCACAACACTTTCCCAGTGAAGAAAGTTGACGTTTCCTCTGGCCTCAAGCTTGGTGGGGGTTGAAGAACAGGTCCTCTCATGAAAGCCCTGTGGTAGGGTCTGAGCCAAAAGAAATGCCTCTGAACATCCAGGACCCATAAGCTTAAACAAGTATCAGGATGTGTGTCTGAGCTCCTAACATGTCCCAGGCCAAATAATGTGTCAGGTTGAGAACAGTATCTGCTAATTGTCTAGTGCTGGCTAGGGGACAGGCACAGTTCTGAGCACCAGACACCCCTCCTTGAATACAACTACCATTTGTGGGCTCAGTGACAATCACCAATGGTGGGTAAGGTCATAGCTAGAGCTCTGCTGCCAAATGCTACAGTACAAAGACCTGCGATTAGTATGACTAGAACAGGAGGTTGGAGTGCAAAGGAGGCTATATATCAGTCTTGCCCTTAAGCTGGGCTAACTTACACTTTGCTGAGTCCATGTTTCTGACTCTAAAAATAGTTGTCAAAAGCTACCTGACAGTGAAAGCTGGCATACAACCCTGAGGCCCTAGCCATATCTCCCTTCCCACCACTGGCATGCTCCTATGCTACCTAAACAACCATTCTCTGTCTCAGTGTCTCTTCCCACTCCCTTGAGACTCCATACTTCCTCTGCTCCTTGCCATACTGGCTTCTCCACAAACCTAGGTCACCTCTAACCTGGCTAGGGGTCTGCCACCTTGGCAAGCAACTGCCTGAGCATCCTAGAGAACTAGTTATCTTGGCTCTCTAGGCTTTGCACTCACATCATTCTCTGAAGATTCTCCGGAACAAAGGCCTGTTGAACTCTCGGTGCCCTAAATTCTGCATATCTCACACATGCTTGTCATTGTAGCTAGAACTTCAAGTCCCTCAGGGCAAGATGGACTTGCCCTAGCTCATCCAGCAGAGCTAGAAAATGGCTTCTAGGGAACATATGTGGAAGGAGAGGCAGACGTTAGCACAAAGGTGGGCTACTGCCATAGTGGCTTACTATGTTTGCCAAGAGCATGAACATATGAGGGAACCCACCTCAGGCACGCATTGAAGCGGGACTCTGTGAGGAGATGATGTCTTATATAGCATACAGCCTGCTGGGCCCCTTCAAGGATTCTCGGGGTTGTCAAGGATGTCAGATAGTCTACTCCTCTGAGCTTTCCTTTTCTCTCTCTGCACCAGCCACAGAAGAGTAGAGTGCTTTTCCCCCTGCCTCATATAAAAGACTGCCTCTGGGGGGCTGGAGAGATGGCTCAGCGGTTAAGAGCACCCTCTGCTCTTCCAGAGGACCCGGGTTACCCACATGGCAGCTAACAACTGTCTGTAGTTCCAGTTCCAGGCAAACACCAAGGCAAATAAATAAATAATAAATAAATAAATAAAGTTTAAAAAAAAAAAAAAAAAAAAAGACTGCCTCTGGGATGCCTTTCCAACCCTTCATACATGGCTCCTTACCTGCCCGTGTTTTGAGATTATGTCTTTAATTTTTGTCATTGAACTAAAGCTGGTATCCAAGCTGGTTGTCTAGAAGCAGGTGCAGATAAGCCCACGTTCAAAGATTTGCAGCATTAGGAGAAACCTGGGGCCACTTTAGGGTGGGTGTAGTCCATCTGGCATCTGAGCCTCCTTGCTTTCCTCCTTTCTATACCTCTATCCACCTGAGGGACTCTGGGAATGACCAGACCTGCCACTGGTTCATAGGGTGCTCTTTGCTCTAATTAATTAGAAAAAGTACATCCCGGGGCTGGGGAGATGGCTCAGCGGTTAAGAGCATCCTCTGCTCTTCCAGAGGACCCGGGTTCGATTCCCAGCACCCACATGGCAGCTAACAACTGTCTGTAGTTCCAGTTTCAGGCAAACAAACAAATAAAAGAAAAGCTACATCCCTGACAGACATGGAAGCCTGTCCTGGGGAAAGACTCCACAGGCTGGCTTCATCCTCACCTTAGCTCCCCTAAACAATCTAGTGGTGGCCACTGAAATTCTCCTTGTCTTCACATTGTCAGACAGACAGGTAACCAGTTCCCTATGTCATCAAAGGCACATGTTTGACTGGGGTACTACCTAGTGTTTTGAGTCCCTCCCTGAGAACTTCCCAGGATGTAGGTTTCCACAGAATGTCTTCTGCTGACTGAGAGGAGCAGACTGGAAGAGTCCTTGCTCCTTTCAACCCCAGCCCCCTCCACAACTCCTACTATCCAGAACACAGTGTTCTCCAGGGATCAGCAACCCAAAAGCTCTCACCAACGTCCAATGCCAGATGCCTACCACAGAACCAGGGCCATAACCTTAGGGCCAGCAGAGCTGAAAGGGCTTGGGGATGGTTGGGCAACACCCTAGACCAGGAGACTTTAGATCCACCTGCAAGCAATAAGGCCATTGCCATGGTTTGAGAGCCCTGACAAGTGCATGTGGCTAATCTACTAGCCTCCTGGCCCTGACATCAGATAACTGGACCAGCCTCAACAGAGGTGAGGACCAGAGTCTGTGCATGCAGCCTTGGCAAACCACAGGTTTCTCCGACAAGCCCAGCTCAGAGGCACCAACAGAGTAAGCTAAACCCTACTGTAGCCTTGCCCATGGTTTCTCGTGGTTTCTATTCATTTGTCTGCCAGTGTTTTCCTTCCTCCTCTTTGAGGTAAACACCCCTCAGGACAGGATGTTTTTAGAGGAAAACAAGCTTCCGGGAACTGCTGCAGCTGAGCTGCTTGCTAGCTAACACTATGAACACCCTGTGGGGATTCTGCAAGCAGCCTAGGGCTGGGCATGCTCCAAGTGCAGGCAGTCACTCTGTTCCTCCTAAGTGTCCAATGTACTGTTGGATGTGGCTTCAACCCTGTCTGGGCTTAGTAATAGGGAGAGGGAAACAAAAGCAACTTAGAAGCTTTGTACCCCTGGGGGGCACAGGTGGATGCTTAGTAGTAGAAATGGGAGACCAGGTAGAGCTGGTGGTCTCTGCCAGTTCAACAATGGCCTCCCACAGTGCCCAGCAGTCCACAGAGTTCCATCTTGTGCCAGACTCCTACCAGTCTTCCGTAACCACTATACTATGCATGAAGAGTCTACAGATAAGGATACTGAGGCAAAGAACAGGCCAGTGAGCCATTCAAGTCTCAAAGCAGACAGTTGCCAGTCAATCAGACCAGCCCCTGGATTCTTGGTCAGCAGCTCAATCCCTCAGCCAGACCTCATGGGTAGCACTTATGCTAGCAGATCTCTGCCAAAGAAATCTGGGTTGGTTAGTTGGTTTTGTAGCTCAGGCTGGCCTGGGAAAGCCCAGACAAGTCCTGAAAAGTGAAGCTGAGAGGAACGATGTAGTAGAGAAGAAACTTAGAGACTTCATGCTCAGACAGCCTGCATTTTTGCTCCAATTCAATCCATGGGCAGCACAGAGCCTAGACTACCTCAAGAAGACAGCTTTGCTTGGAGGCCACATCAAGATGCTTATTCTGGTCTGACCCTCCAAGCTGCTAAGGCCCAGAAAGGAGCTCTGTATAGACTCAGTCAAGCCATTCATCCACAAGGCCACAAGACAAGGTACAGGAAGCAGCTGCTGAAGGCTCCCAGCCCTGGAGTGCTCACCACAATCCCTATACCCAGTGTAAGCAGGAGTAGGGCCTGGCTGTCCCAATTGCCACAGAGCCCTAAGGAAGCTGAGTTAGTAAAATCATACTATAATGACACTATTACACACCTGTAGGAACACAGGAGAGGGAACACCAAACTCCCATGGGTAAGAAGGCAGATACATAAGAGAACCAGAAGCACCCATCACACATGATGCCTATAGAACAGGGCATTTTAGAGGAGCTGGGTTCAAATCCTACCTCCAACACTTGCACTTCTGGCCTATAAAATGTCCATGAGTTAGTGGAATGTACTGAGGCCTAGGTGAGTTCTTATTTGCATTTGCTGATATTCTTTTGGCACTTAAAAAAAAAAAAAAAAAAAAAAAGGTAAACACTATCCCTAGACAAAGGCTTTTCAGGAAATCAGCTCCATGCCAAGCCCTCAATGTCCTTCGGACTACTGCCTGGTTACCAGCAGACCAGGCTTCTGAGCACCTCTCTGGCTGACAGTGACCACAGGGACAGTTCAAAAACGTCCTCTTCTAGACTACCTCAAGAAGACAGCTTTGCTTGGAGGCCACATCAAGATGCTCATTCTGGTCTGACCCTCCAAGCTGCTAAGGCCCAGGCAGAGGCTGGCAGAGGCTGGCAGGAGGCTCTGGTTCCCAAGAAGCTTGTCCATAGGTGTTATAGCCAGGCCTTGGGATGCCCTCAACAACTTATCCCAGCTATTCCTGGGTGCTAGGGATTGAACGCAGGGAGGGTTTCCAGTGTGCCAGGCAAACACTTGGAACCTACATTGTTTCAGTTCTGCATAAAGGATATACTGCGATGCATGAGGTGTTTATTTTCTGAACACCTAGTGAGTGCTAGCCCCCAAGAATCTAGAATTAAAAAGCAGATGCAGCCCGGACCCCCTATCCTTTTCAGCCATTTCTGATCAAAGCTACCGTCTTCACGTTTCACTTGACAGAGCAACCAACATCTTGGCTTTGGATCTTTCTGCTTCACTTGTTCCCTATATCCCCACCCACAGGACTGCCCACCACAGCAGGGCAGCTCCTGGGCCACACACTGCTTCAGAGCCCACCATCATGCTCTGGGGTGGCTGCCACAGCCGGCATACCCTGAGTGTCCAGTCATGCCTGGCAGACCCACTGCAACCCACAGGCTGCCTCTAAGCATCAGATGCCCACCAACCCTCTGACTGCCTGGCCATCAGGAGGCCACAGAGCCATCTGATCTGAGTGAAACTTCAAACTCAATGACTTTCATGCTGGTTATTTAAAACGCAATGTAATTTTCTTAAACACCCTATTATTTCCTTTGATAGCTACAAAGCTTCGCCCAATCCCATAAGCATGTTTATTTTTAGAGAAAAGAGTGGTTTGCAGTTGGTCAGAGACCATAGGGAGAGGGAGCCCACAGGAAAAAGGGCAAGGAGTCAGTGCTAGCAGCTGGGAGCCCCCTGCTGCTGGCTTTCCTCACCACCCATCATCAGACAGGCCCACCCTTCCCTTACTAGCACCTCAGTCAGTGACTCTCCTGTCCTACACTAGGCCAGAACAATGTTAGGTTGGGCCTTGGTGACCTTAATGGTTCCACTTGCTGGTCATGCAGCCTCCCACAGGATTCCAAGAAAGAACAAGCCTAGGGAAAGCTAGGCAACACACCCTCCAGCAGCCTTTCTCCTGTTCCAGACAGTTTCCCCCAGGTAAGGCCTTGGGCCTGAAGCCTTGGCCAGCAGAGTAAGAGACATGTCTAGATACAGCAGCCTCAGGCAGTAGCTGCCCACACTGGACGGGTGGGTATGTGCAACCCTGCAATTCGGGGCTCCTTGGCAAAGGAGGTGGTATGGAAGAGGGTTTGTTTGCAGAGGTCAGCTGAGCCCCACCAGTGCGGGGCGTCCTTTGGGAGCAGCTATTTTTAGGTCTGAGGCTTTCATGTGGCTGAATGATGGGAGTTTACAAAGCATCAGTAATGCATTTCAGATGGCGGCCCAGCAGGCTCCTGACACCAGAGACAAGTCAGAGTTACTCAGCATCTCCATCCTGGGTTCTCATCACCTGTCTGTCCCTTTCATGGCCTCTACTACCTAACAGTGAGGGTGGTCCTTGCAATAGCCTTCAAATCCTACCTGAAGCCCACCCTATCAGGCCTTTCCAGTTTATACCTACCTGAACCTCAAGAATCGTACTGGGGCCAGGACTCTGACCCACTGAGGACACGGAGATCCAGAGAGGTCAAGGGGCCACCACAACCCCTTGCCTTCACAGGAAAACCAGCTTGAAGGGAGTGTTCCACCAAAATTGACCCCAAGCCTGCTCAGACTTAATGGGGTTTGGGCAACATTAAGCATGCACATCCTGAGCCTACACCCATTGTTTTCTGGGGTCTGGACTTGCCCACCAGGCCTGGAGTCTCTGTTCTACACACATCATCTGGAAGCAGACAGTGTGGGGCCCAGACAGCTCCCCTGGCCTTGGAGAGGGAGGTGGCTGTTTTAATTGGGGCTGAGGGAAGGAAGCGTATTTATTTGACAGCGTGTCTGCTTCTTCTGATCTCCAGGGAGTTCTGGCTACAGAGTCAGGGCCTCAAGGGAAGGCTGTGGCACCGGTTGGCTCTGGCTCTAAGGC
Source organism: Sigmodon hispidus (assembly GCA_004025045.1). Taxonomy (NCBI): domain Eukaryota; kingdom Metazoa; phylum Chordata; class Mammalia; order Rodentia; family Cricetidae; genus Sigmodon; species Sigmodon hispidus. The sequence continues at coordinate 16,696 of PVIH01018154.1, read as the reverse complement.
AGAACCTGGGAGCAGTCCAAGGAGGCAGTCTCCATAGGGAGGACAGAGCACAAGAGCAGCCTCCTGGCAAGAGAGACCCAAACTCACACCCTTCCAGCTCTGCTGAGGCAAAGGCCCCAGCAAGTGACAGACATCCTCCATCCTGAGGGCTTGTGCCAAAACAAGGCCTGTGTATCAAATGGACCTGCAGCAGTAGATGGGTACAAAAGCTCTGGTGAGATTGGTGACACAGTTACCTACAAGACTGAAATGAGAGGAGCTAAGAGCTGCAAGTGCTACAGCGTGGGTGCAAGAAGTGCAAGCAGGCGTGGAACTCACAGCTATGCGCTCCAGTACTCGGGTGCCAGAGGGAGGAGGATCATCACAAATTCCATGCCAGCCTGGGCTACATCAAATGAGTGGGAGAGAACAGGGGTACCAGGAATATAGCTCAGTGGTAGAGGGGTTTTATTTAAAACCCTAGTACCACCAAAAATAACAACAAACTCAATAAAACAGATGAGCCCACCCAGACTAAAGAAAGCTCTCCAGTCTAAGGTCAACTACCCAAGCCATGCTTGTTTGTTTTTTTGAGACAGGGTCTCATGGAGTCCAGGCTGGCCTTGAACTCAGGGATCAACCCCAGGCCTTTGTGCAGGCACACTACCAACTGAGCTCCAGCTCCAGCCCAGCCCTATCTTTTGAGTCTAGTTTTGTTTTGTTTCTAGGTGGTTTGCTGTTATGGGTTTTTGGTTTTCACTGTTTGTTTTTTGAGACAGGTTCTCTCAAAACAATTTAGTCCTAGGTGTCCTGGAACTTGCTATGTAGACTAGGATGGCCTTGAACTCACATCAATCCACCTGCCTCTGCCTCCAGAGTGCTGGGTCAAAGGCCTGGGCTACTAGAGTCTGTGAGAGAAGGCTACAAACTGCCTGCAGGAGGCAGCAAAGAATATTCTGGGTTCTAGGGACCTCAAACCCTTACTAGATGAACTCCTGATTAGAGGCTCTCATCCACCTCGACTGGCTGAATGAAAAGGGTGTCCACCTTGGGTCTCTGGCCTTACAAGGCCAATATCCTTGGGTGTTACTAGCACAGAGCTTACCCCTCCCATGGTCTGCTCACATTCCTCCAATCACCCAGCCACTCCCAGTGTCCACCCTGCCCCAGCTGCCAGCCACCGTCCTCTGCCTCCATGTCCAATCCAAACCATCTGTGGGTACCGCCCTGCCCTTCCAAAGCTGCCAACCCACTGCATGCACCCATCTGCTCCTCCCAGGCTCTGGAACCAGTGAGGCCTGGGCCCCAAGGCCAGAGGCAAGAGGCAGCTGTCCCCAGCCTCACCTCACACTCCTCAAGGACCCTGGGCTTAGATCTGTCCAGGTGACTGGACACAAGCCCATCTGGGCCTCTTTCCTCCGCTCTGCCACACCCCACCCAGGGTGCCCTCCACTCTCCGCTGCAGAAGCTCTTCTCAGGAAGCCCTGCCAGCTGCCTCACAGCCTCTTCCACTCTGCGTTCTATACAGCAGAGCATAACCTCAGCTAAGCTGGGGCTCTCGGGCAGCGCCTCTTTGTGTCACCAAGGACTGAGCCCAGTCTGAGGTATAGGAGCCACAAGCCCAGCTGACTGTCATGTCTCATTCTCCAAATAGGACAGCATCCTCATATCCTTGCTTTCAGAAGGTGGCAGGTAACTTTCCCAGCAACCGGCTGGGGAGTGGCATATCACCAGTATCAGAGGATGGACCTTCCAGTCTAAATGAGTTTCCTCGTTGTGCTAAGACAAATTTCCTTCCCATGTGGCTCCCCTGTCCCCATCTGAAGGTGCTTCTCAAGAACATAACTCAGGGCTGGAGAGATGGCTCAGAGGTTAAGAGTACTACTGACTGTTCTTCCAGTGGTCCTGAGTTCAATTCCCAGCAGTCACATGGTGGCTCACAACCATCTATAATGAGATCTGGTGCTCACTTCTGTATACATAATAAGTACTTAAAAAAAAAGAATCTAAACTCTGTACAGCTGGGGGATGGTGATGCTCCTGTGACCTGATAAAACACCTGTTTCCTCCAACGGAGCCTTGTTTGTACACAGTGGCAGGAAACACCAGTCACAAGGTGTGGGGGTGTGACTATGGCTCTGGGACCACAGCAGACCTGAGGTTACCCTCACCCCCACTGGGCCCACCGTGACCTAATCTAACCTCAGTAGTTATAGGATTTACAGTTCAACTCAATCTTGCTGCTTTCAGAGGTAGGGGAGGACTGTGCTCTATAAAGACCCCACCCCATGGCTCAGAGCAACCCAGACCCAGGCAGAACTGGGGCAGAACCCTGGGTCCTCCTGGGCCTAGCACCTACCAACCAGGGCTTTGTGCTGGCCTCTGAGCCTGAGGATACAGCTCTCTGCCCTGGCCAGCTAGCTCATCCTGCCCTCCCAGAGAAGTTAGAAGCAGCTAGCTGGAGCCATTCTTGCCCAGAGCAGGGCAGCCCAGCTCTAAGCAGGGGTCTGTAGGGCAGGCTTCCTGACCCTGACAACAATAAGGTGCAAGTGGCCCTCAGAGATTTTCAACACGGGGACAGAGGAGAGGCAACAAATAGTCCAGATGCTACACCAACCCTTCATAGCCCTCCCAGGCTTCAAAGAGACACAGTTCCTAGGAACTTCAAGTCCCACTGCCCACCCACTGAGTGCAAAGCAACAAAGACAAAATGTCACTTCATCCAGAGGCACTCAGGCTTTGTACCAGCTGGGGAACAGTCAGAGACTCAAACCTACAGTGAATGACTTTGGAGCTGTACTACTTTCTGGTCCCAGAATTAGTCTGGATATTGTGCTCTAGGAACATCATCCAAATGACGCTGAGGTAAAGAACTGAAAGCAGACATGTGGGCTGCCTGGAGGCTACACTTGCGCAGGAGCCTCTGTGTGCAGTGCCAGGAAAAGGTCTGCAAATGGCTCAACAGCCTAGGATGGGAAATCTCTTCTCCCTTTTCTTTACAAACCTGATTTCCTCACATTCTGAATGAGCACTTTGTATGGACTACATCTTTGTGGTGGTGGTGGGGAAGGGCTTTCAGGAATAGCACATCCCACCCACGAACCCCTGGGGCAAGGTAGGTGTCAAGTAGGAACCTGGCATCCTGAGTCCTATACCACGGTTCAGACAATCAGACCTCTCTGACCCAAGGAAGAAGCACAGTCCTCTACATGGGAAGCTATGTGAAGGCCCACACACCACTCCTGAGTCCAGAAAAGCCGAGATCAGCCATGGCCAATGCTTGCCCCCAACTGCCCTGGACCTCTCTGGCAAAGTTGCAAATCCTCACTCTACATCTAGAAGAGTGCCTGCTAAGTCCACCGTTTAGATGGGAAACCAGGAGACATTAACAGAAGGACACTGCAAGTACCCTAGAGAGCGGTACCCACTGCCTCGGTCTGAAGAGCTGCCAGGTGGCCAAGGCTCTGAGTACTACTGGTCAAAGTTCCTGGAGGAGACAATGAAGTAAGCCCTGATGGGAGAACAAGAAGGTGGTACCCACATAAAGAGCTGGGGAAGAGACAAGCTGAGGGCAGAAATGCCAAAGTCAGAGGTAAGGGGCATCTCTAGGTGTGAGCCCCACAAGGACATGGAGCTGGCTACTGTTGGGAATGGCAGGGAAGAGGAATCTCAGCACTCAAGCTGTGGTAGATAGTTTGGACTTTCCTTCATGAGCAGTGGAAGTCCTAGGTGGTTCAATGAGGCAAGCGATGAGATTTGACCCAGGTTTCTAAGAAACCTTTTCATTGCTATGTGATTGTCAGTTAAGGTGTGCATCAGGACAGAGAGGGTGGCAAGGGGACCCTGGACCAGGCATCTGCTGCCATCTAGAAAACAACAACAGGGTGAATACTGGGTGGTGGTATGATAAAATAAAAAACGGAGAGGTCTGAGATGTATCTAGAGACACATCCCTGATCCACATGGCTGTGGGGAGGGAGGCCCCAGGGCATGCTGGGCCCTTCCTTGTCTTCTGTAAAAGAAGCGGCTTACATTGATTGCTACTCACTGGACTCCCTCACAGCCATGGCTGGGCATTCCACGTGGCATCCTGGTACCACACTCCACCTAACTCCCTCATCATGACCTAGACCGATGCCCAGCTACCACCAAGGCTTGCAGCAAACCCTCACTGTGGGGAAGGCTGGATGGTACTTCTCACCCAGCTCTGACAGGGAGCGCTCAAGGCAACAGGAGTCCTGCTTAACCTCTCTTTCCTGCTCCGCCAAGGGTTCACTGCCCAGCTTTCAGCCTGGACCTCAACCCAGGAGACCAAGGATGAGTCTCCAAATAGGAATAGCTGTTAGGCCCACAGGATGAGAGTGTCAGAGAGCTGCGGGGACTAAGGACAGGAAAATGTGGCCTCTGCCATGGACAAAAGCCTCAGCTTTAAAAAAACAAAACAAACAAACAAAAAGATCAAACAAATGAATAAACAAAAAACAAGTTGAGACAGAAGATGTACCACTTTAAAGCATCCATTTCTGTGGCTTTTGGTAGTTATGGAAGGCTGCATAACAATAGCTCATTCTATAACATCATCATCATCACCTCAAAGCCACTAGCAATCATATCTCCCCCTCTCCCCATTATTAACTATCTGCAACCTGTGGCAACTACTAAGCTGTCCTGTCTATCTATCTGTCTATTGTCATTTGGATGATTTGCCATTCCAGGTCATAGGCTCCAAAAACAGCCCAGAGAAGGGGTCAAAGATTCATGCTGGCTTTGTCCTATGTGGGATATCACTATCATGCAAAGCCATTTGCCTGAGTTTCCCTAAAGAATATACCTTACTCAGCCTACCACCCACCCCCAGAGTCCAGCCGAACACATCGGCTGGTTCCCCATTTCCTACCCCAACTCTGTTCCAAGTCTGAAATCAGAGAAAACAAGATTAAAAACAAACAAACAGGGGGCTGGAGAGATGGCTCAGCGGTTAAGAGCACCCTCTGCTCTTCCAGAGGACCCGGGTTCGATTCCCAGCACCCACATGGCAGCTAACAACTGTCTGTAGTTCCAGTTCCAGGCATACACCAAGGCAAAAAAATAAATAAAGTTTAAAAAAAAAAGTCATTTAAAAAACAAAACAAAACAAACAAACAAACAAACAAGTAGAGGCCTGCTGCCAAGCCTGACATGGCAAGCTGAGTGTGATGCCTGGGACACACACGGAAGGCAGAAATACAGCTCCCCTAAGTTCTCTGAGCCCTGATGCACATACAGCAGCAGGTAAGAGCACACACACATATATTAATGTAGAAACAAACAAACAGAAAAGCCCACACAATCCCTGGCTATTGGTCTAGATCACCAACAGCCTACCAGCCAACTTTGACCAGTTTCTCATTCCTAGAAAAGGTGTAAAAAAGAAGCCAAAACACTAAAAGCACTACTCAGCTGGGGCTGAGAGTCTGTGTTCCATGGCAGTTGGCTCAAGTCAGGATTTGGCTCATTGCCCTGGGCAAGGCTCAAGCTGGCCTGTTTAGATGTCTCCAATGTGGTAGCCACATGGGCAAAGAAGGTCCCCGGAGCAGGCTTTTTCTAATACCTAGGGAGATCTACCCATTGGTCCTGGTCATCTCAGCATAACCACTGATCTCCTATCTCCCCTCAAGAAAGGCTGGGCAAAGAGAGAGAAGGCCTGTGTCCAAGGCCAGTCGGCATTGCCTGGGTGGGGCTTAGTCTGTATTCCTACAGAGGAACGAATGTGGGAAAGGATCAGCTTTGGCAAAAGACTCCCTGCCCCAGGGCCCGAACAAGGCACTCCTTACCTGTTAAGAGAATGAGGGCATCTTTCCCAGCACCACACAAGTGAGCCTTGAAGTCAGGTGACAGATGTGCTTCCCAAAGCATGGGATGACCAACTTTACTTTGTAAAACCAAATTACACTTGAAACACCCCACATAGTTCTTCATGAATTGCAAGCTACTTTTACTTTTCTTTTTTTTTTTTTTTTAAACTTACATTTGCTATGTGTTCTACAGGTTTGCTTAAGAGACTCTCTCAGGCCAGGAAGATGGCTTAGCAGCTAAAAACACTCGTGTAAGCCTGATGATATGAATCCAAACCCATGTCAAAGTGGAGAGAACAGAGTTCAGAGTTGGCCTCTGAGTGCACATGTCCTCACATACACTATACATGTGCACACACTTTAATACATAAAAGATAGTCTCGGTACACTCATGCACATCTATCTCCCTAACTTTCTAGCCCTGCTCAGCAGCTGATGCCATAGCCAAGAAAATCACTACCAGGGCCTGTCCTCTCCCTCTGTTACCAGCAGGCAGTGAAGGCAGTGCCTGCAAAGGAAGGACAGACGAACAGAGACACACCGCATCTATCTGCTGCAGCTTAAGAAGGACGCCAAAGCAAAATGTGCACAGCCCTAAGCCAGGTGAGCGCTACTGGTCCTGACCCTGGGAACACACCATTCTCCTGCTCTTGGACCTCTCTGAGAGACCCATGACCCTTACCCTTAGGCTGAATAGCCCCCTCTGCCCACTGCTGGCAGCTCTAAGCAGGCATCATGCGTCTCTTCCTAGCAGGGACTTTTCAAAAGTGGCTTTTTGCTGCTACCCAGCTCAGAACCAGCTCCTTACACTTTACCTGCAGCAAAGGGTCAAAAGTCTGGCTCCTGATGAGCATAACCATGTCACAAAGCCTGACACTAATTCATGCAGCTGACCCATAACCAACACCCTCGATTTGTAGCACATTTTATCAAACCCTTCCTGATGTGTGTGAGGCCAGGCCAGCCTGCTCACAACCCATAAGGACGGTGGAACGTTACAGGTAGCTCCTGAGGCATAACTAAGAAATGGAGATCAGGTTTATCGTTCTTCTCAGCAGAGTTACCTTGCTTCTCTGGAGAAAGCTAACTGCAAAACTCTGGCTCAGAGCATGCACATCACAACAGGGAAGCACATGGGTTCAGCTCAAAACATTTTCAGAAGACCTCGACCCCAGGCCCCAACACAGGCATCTGCTTCAGCGAGCTGGGAAGGCAACCGCCAACAGGTGAGAAGTACCAGAGCCCCAGGCACTGCAGAGCTCTCCTTTTGGGTCAGATTCCACCAGTGTGAACTGGAAAGGTGCATCTAGGAATTCTCATTTGGGCAGAAGCCCTTTTTGTCTAAACTTCATCTGCATAGGCAAAGAGGTAGGCAGCCATACAGAGCCTGACTGCTGGCGTCACTTACCAGCGGGGGTTGAGATTGGGGGTGCTGTCCTGCTCCTGAGGCCGGTGGGTAGTGCATGAGCAGATTGAAGGCGGAGTAGACAGTCTCTTTGTACATGCCGCTGGCACACTCAGGGGCCTTCAGGCCTGGAAAAACCACAGCTGGGTCAGACACTGGCCCAGCCAGCCGCTCCTAAGGGTTGAAAGCTGTCTGATCAAGAGAAAAACAAAAAACCGCCAAAGGGTCCCCTTTAAGTTCGTGACTTGATAGGGGACCGGCGAACGGGTGGGAATATCCGCAATGTTAAGTTTTTGGGGAAAGACCCAGGGTCCAGGCACCCACTTAGCGGCCGGGACTTGACTCCTCACCCCGCCCTCCCGCCTGGGAACCTTAGCCAAGGCTTGCTCCTCAAGGCAAAAGATTAGTCAGTCACCTGGGCTGAAGGGGAGGCGGAGATGGCGGGGGTCTGTTTACTCCTATAAAGGTCAGGGCACCGGAAGTGACTCTAACTCCGCGGCGCCCGGGAAACCCGCCCCCCACTCCTCTACCCCGGGTTCCAGCGCTTTCCCGAGCCGCGCCGCGCAGAACTCACCGTCCTCTAGGGACTCTGCAAGTTTGTCCGGAAAAAGTCTCTGCGAAGTGTGCTCTCGCCCCAGGGCCTGCAGAGCGAAGTAGAGGGGTCGTGAGGGGAGGAGACACGAAGAGATCCAGGGATGGGACCCACGAGGGCCGTGGGCGCGGGGGAGGGGGCGGGTCCGCACGTTCCCAGCCCCGGACGAGGCCCTCCGGGGAGGAGAGGGCTGGGCTCACCTCTGATGCTCCCTCGACCTCTCCATGCATCCGGACTCCGGGACCCAGGACCCCCGCGCCTGCGGCCGCGCCCTCAGACTCATTCACTAGTGAGGACTTGAGCTCAGCCAGGTCCCGCTCGGGGCCCGCGGCGTTGTCGCGGCTCTTATCGTCCTGTTCCTCGCCTTCGTCTTGGAAGGCCAGCAGCTCGTCGGGCGCGCCGAGGTCGTCGCCTGCACCCGCACCGCCCCCGCCCGAGTCCAGCTGCGGCATGGTGCGCTGCGCCCGACGGAGCGCCGGGTGCGGGGCGCAGAGGCGGCCCGGGAGGCGGCGAGCCCAGGGTGCGGAGCTCCGAACCCGGAGCGCGGCGGGCGGAGCGCGCGCTGACTCCGCCTGAGCGGCCAGTGGGCGCGGGGCACAGCGGCTTCGGGAGCTGGCGGGTCGGAACATCAAAGGAGCCGCGGGCAGAGAGCCGGGGGCGGGACGGGCGCCGGGGCGGGGCCGGGGGTGGGCGGGGCTAACGCACACGGCCCCGCCTCTCCTCTCTCTCCGGAGACCTGGACAGGCCTACTGGGCATACATAATCTTAAAGGGCTCGCTCTCCTCGAGCTTTTCCCAGCCTGAAATCAAGGACTTTGTTTCCTTGCCTACTAAATAGCCACAACTTGCACCCAAGTTTCTCCGCCAGCTACGGAGAATGCGGTTCCTTAGACCGTGGGATGTGTGGGTGGCTTGGAACCCTGGTGTGAGCAGCATCCTGTGTCTGATCTGGAGGCTCCGTAAGGGTCCAGGCTGCTGCAGAATAGACACACACACACACACACACACACACACACACACGCCTGCCTCTTTCACTGCGCCGACCTTATTCCAGACCTCCCGCCAACACAGGCACAAGCATTTGCACCTCATGTTTATTGAGCGCCTGTTGCATGTCCAACTCAAAACACTGAAAATATGTGACTTGTGGCTTCTAGACACAGAGGATGAGGAAGGACCGTGACTATTCACGTGGGTTATCCAGCCACACACCACCCTGCTAAGACTTTTCCAATTAAGTTCGACGCCTAGAACCTGCTGCCCAGGAACTGAGACTTTCAGCCACCACGTGGGCCACGCAATTCGGTCTTGGGCTCTTGAGGCAACAGCTCAACCCGGAAAGCTGCATCCTGGAGCCCATTGACCCTGAGGCTATTTCAGCCCGCGTCTAATGGTCTCTCTTTGGCACTCAGGACCATATCCACGCGGACCTCCAGGACACGGGTGACCTTGATCGGCCACTGCTTCTGCAAGACACTAGGCCCTTCAGAAAGCGATGCAGTAAACAGAAGCTGCACACACCTCCGTCTCAAGCACGTTTTGGTGTTGGAGTCACTGTGGACCCTTCCATCTCTTTCTAGAGTAGTTGGAAGGAACAGAGACAGTTTGTGGAAGAGGACACTAGCCACTTCTCCGGCTCCGGGCCCCACAGGACCCCTGGCAGCGGCACAAAGCCGGCCGGAAGACAGCCGCACCGCCCCTCCCGGTCCAGCCCAGCCTGCCTGGCCAAGGATCAAAGAGACAGGGCCTTGCTTCTCAGCGCTCAGATCCCATCCTATCAGCGCCTTGCCAGCGGGGCTTCTGGGTCTTTCAGCTCCCGGCCGGGATGCCCATTCCCCCCTCCCCAGAGCTGAAGGACTTGGCTCTTAGTACTCAGCGATCGAGATGCGGTGCAGACCCCGCCCTTGGGGCCTCTGGAGTCTTCCTCATGCAGGTGCCAGCTTGCTGGTGATTTTTGACCCCCATCCTCTCTAGACTGGGGACTAATAGGGGCTCCGACGGAAAGCTACGGGAGAGGAAAAGTCCTGGGGCGAGGCCTCCCCGACCCCAGCTCCGAGGTTTTGGGGGCTAGTTTTGGGGTGAGCACCTCTCTCAGAAAGTTGCACAGGAATTGAGATCATCTTAAGCAAAGGCATTATGAATCCTCTTGTGTTTATGGGAGACTACATACAGTTCTGGTAGACCATGATGTCCCAAATGACACAGACCATTGAGGGTCGAATTTCTCTCTCTATCCGCGACGAAAAGTCAGGGAAGGGGGTGTTATTTCTCCCCAGGGTAATTTTTTTTTTTTCCAGTTTGGTATTTTCCTTTAATCAAAGAGCAAGGTCTTTTGGTGCAGTGGCCTATCCTCAAATGGTAGTGCAAAGGGAATTTTTTATATGCCCTTATTTGAATATGTGTGTGTGTGTATGTATGTCTGCACTTTTTCCTAATTTGTTTACCCCCTCACCCTCAAGTATCTTTGGATGACTTTATAGAGTTATGAAAACCCCCAAGCCTGGGAACCACTGCCCTGAGAGATCCCAGCTCCCAGCCTCACCCATCTGGATGAGCAGTGAGCAGGAGGCTAGAAGGGCAACTAGGAGCTTGGGGAGAGGGGCAGGAGTAAAGGGCTGAGTCTCCCCCTCCATATCCAACTGAGCTCAGTCTGAAAGGCTTGCTGAGTAGCCTCTACTGTGCTCTCCAACAAGATGGGGGACAGGAGTGCAGGCCCAGTGAGATTCATCTGAGGGTAGAAAGAGTTTGAAGAGCTAACCAAGCCTGGGCTACATAGTGAGGTTCTATCTGAAAAAACAAACAAACAAACAAAGAAAAATATATAAATAGGGAGGTATCTCCCAGTAGGAGCCCCTAGCAGAGACAGCACTGAATCCTCGCTATCTGTCACCTCACAGAGGGCCTCAGATGCTAGGTGATTATACGGTGTGCTGGGGTGCTCGGGCGCTTCATACATATCATCTCATTTAATCATTACTGAACCCTGTGACACAGGGACAATTGACTCTACTGAAGCTCAGAGAGGCTGTGTGAATCATCCAAGGTGTCACAGCTTCAAAGTGAGGGTGCTGAGCTGTGCTGAACTGTGCTTCCAGCATCTGGTGATGACACTAGAACTCCACACCTAACTATCACACTTATAGTCCAGTCAGATCTCAGAGGAATTTTTTTCCCCCTCAAGACAGGATTTCTCTGTATAGCCCAGGCTGTCCTGGAACATCTTTTGTAGACTGGGCTGGGCTCGAACTCCCAGAGATCTGCCTGGCTCTGTCTCCTAAGTGCTGGGAGGGTACTTTTTATTTGGCAAACAAAGTTCTGAGGAACCAGCTATTGCTAATAGAAGATCCTGATTTTGAGGGTGATTCTTATTTCATGGAAGGACTGTGGAGAGGACCAGGAGCTAAGGGTGTACCTCAGAGGGTAGAATGTTTGCCTACTCTGTGTGAGGCCCTGGATTTGATCTCACAGAAACTGAGGGTGCTGGCTCATGCTTATGGGTCTAGAACCCAGCAGATGTATGTGGGGGATCAGAAGTTCATGGTCATCCTGGGCCCTCTACATAGAACTCTATTGCAAAGGGGTGAGGGGATCTCTCAGAATGATGTGTCTCAGTGGCCAACCCATTTGGTGGCTATCCCCTGGAAGTTCCCAGAGAGTTGGAGGCCCAGACTAGCTATGGGGAGGTCCAAGTTTTCTGTGGCCAAGCCACAGGTAGTGACTGTAAAAGAGACTTCATCTCTATGCAAATGAGCCAGGTGAACTTGATGGGTCTCAGAGGTTGGAGTCAAAGGAACCCTTCAGGCTTTGCAGTTGAAGAAATGAAGCTCTGGAGATTCTGCCCTGTGGGACCCAGGACAAACACTGATCTTTCTCAGAGCCTCAGCATCCTCATGGTGGAATCGGTGTGGATCTAGGCCTGCCTCTCCCTCATGCTGGTATAAGGCTGGTGAATCACTGTCTCCTAGTGAAGCGCTCCACACAAAGCCTGGCACATTCCAAGGCTCTAATAAATGGGTGCTCGTGAGCTCAATATTTTTCGGAAGTTGTTAGGCTAATTGGCTCTTCATGTAATGCCGTGTAAATCACCCGACTGTTCCCATGGCCTGAGCCCACTTAATCATAGCTAAGGCTGAAAATACACATTTCCTCTCCTCTCCTTTTAAGCTCCTTTAACATGAAAGGCCCTCGTGAACTCTCTGACCTTTTCTAACAGGGAGATCCTTGAAATGTAGCATTTTCCGAAAATGGCTTAAAGGAGCCCCAGATGGATTGAGTAAATTACAGCAAGGAGAGAGACTCAGGAGCAAGCAGGGAGCGGCCCTCTTCCTGCCTGCCAGCCTGTTGGGACTTGCCAGGGGCTGCCTACGGGGTCGGTGCAGACTCCAGCAGGACTGTTACCCATGGACAAACTCTCCAGGCAGAGCTGGATACAGTCCCTTAGGCAGACTGTGGTCTGTTCTAGGAACTCTCTGGAAGCTGTGTAGTCTCTCTCCGTATGTAAGGAGGAATGTGTGTGTAAGGCTGTGTGTGTGTAAGGGGGAATTGTGTGGTGCACACAACAGCAATGATACTGTGGCATGATGCAGCTGCCTAGAAATGGAGCAAGAAGTGGGAGGGAGCCATTTTTTTTTTTTTTTTTTTTTTTTTCATAGAGAAGGATGTGGGCTGGGATGTAGCTCGGCTGCTAGAGTGGTTGCCAAGCATGCTTCAAACTCTGGGTTTAGTCCCCAGCACCACATAAGCTGAGGTGGTCAGCCATTCCAGTTTGATTGGTGAGCTCCAGACCAATCCTGTCTCTAAGGAGGTTGCTGGCTTCTGAGGATAACCTCTGAGGTTGTCCTCTGGCCTACAAACACACATTTTTAAAATGTGAGTGCTGGTTAAAGCACTGGTTGCAGGGCTGGAGAGATGGCTCAGAGGTTAAGAGCACTGACTGTTATTCCCAAGGTTCTGAGTTCAATTCCCAGCAACCACATGGTGGCTCACAACCATCTATGATGACATCTGGTGCCCTCTTCTGTATACTGTATACATAATAAATAAATCTTTTTTTAAGAAAAAAAAAGCACTGGTTGCTCTGGGCAAAGGTGGCGAATGCCTTTAATCTCAGTACTCTGTAGGCAGAGACAGGTGACTTTGAGTTCCAGGCCAGCCTATTCTACAAATGGAGTTCCAGGACAGCCAGGACTACAAGAGAAACCCTGTCTTGAAAAACCAACCAACCAACAACAATAACAACAAAAAGCACTGGCTGCTATTTTAGAGGGCCTGGTTAGGTTCTCAGCACCTACTCTCTGTTCCCAGATCACAGTCATCTGTAATTCCAATTTCAGGAGATCTGACACCATCTCCTGGCCTCTGCGGGCATCAAACATAAACATGGTACACAGATATACATACAGGCAAAACACACACACATGTATAATAAATATTGTATAGTGTGTGTTTATGTTTAGGCTCATCATCTTTGGCTATATAGCCAGTCAGCTATGTAGATTGCAATATATGAGATCTTGTCTAAAAAAAAAAAAAACTATAATAAAAAATATAAGGAAGAAAGCTGGCTTGCTATACCATGCTTATAATTCCTGCACCAGGGAGGCCAAGGCAAGAAGGTGGCTAATTTAGGACCAGCATGAGCTACATACTGAGTTCAAGTTCAGGATAGGAAACCTAGCAAGACTCTGTCTTTAAAAAGCTTGAAAAGCAGGCTGGAGAGATGGTTCATCGGTTAACTGATTGTTTTTCTGGAGGACCTGAGTTCAATTCCCAGCATCTACATGGCAGCTAACAACAGTCTGTAATTCCAAGATCTGACACCCTTACACAGGCAAAACACTACATAAAATAAAAATAATTTTTTTTAAGAAAAAAAGCTCAAAAAGCAGGTGAGATGACTGGGGCTACAGCTTAGTGACAGAGAACTTGTCTAGCGTGCCTGAGGGGAGGCCTAGGGTCCAGTGCCCAATATAGAAGAGAAGGAGGAGATAGTGGTGATTTTATGTGATACCAAGAATTATTATAAAAATACAAACTGAATAATGACTGAGCATGACTTTAATTCCAGCACTCAGGAGGTGGACACATGTAGACCTCCTCTGTGAACTTGAGGCCAGCTTAGTCTACATAGCAAATTCCAGGATAGCCAGGGATACACAGTGAGATGCTGTCAAAAACAAAGAAAGAAAGAAACAAACATAAAGCTCTAAATAATAAAACTATTTTATCTATGTAATTTGTCCTGATGAAACCCAAAAGAACTTTTCCTAAGATGGGAGATTAAGAAATCTGACCCACAAGTTCAGAGGGCCTGTTACCACTATTCCCCACAGGCCAAATCCCATACTGGATTCCTAATAAATGGGCTTGAAATTCACTCACCAGAAGGAATGGTCTGGGTCAAAGACAGCAAGGAAAACCTGGGATATTTGACATGTGCACTGGTCACCCCAAAACTAGATAGACCCAGGTCTGTGCCAGGACCCCCCAGTCTACCAGGGGCTTGTTGAACATATCCAAGTAATTTCTCAGTATTCTCTGGGCCTGGAATTATCTAGAAACTGCAGGTATCCCTGACATGGTTTCAGAAGTGCAATGAGGGGTCCATAGCCATGAGCCTGGCTGAAAGTCAAGGAACATTATAAGAAGGGGATGTACCAAGCCCTTGCCTGGATATGGGAGCTGCCTACAACTTCAAGAGAGATGTACCCTTATCAACACTGATTCAGGCTTCCCAGGCTTCCTGAAGTAGGCATATCTCATGAGGCAATAGGAATTATTAGATATGTGTCAGTCTGTCTGTTTGGTATGGACAGACCTCTCCTATCTAATCCATACTGACTTGGAACTTAATATAAATTCCAGGCTGGTCAGAAATTGAATTCTTCCTACTTCAGCCTTCTAGCCTGCCTGGGATGGTAGATGTAAACCATCACTTACCTTAGATCTTTATTTTTCTCTCTCTCTCTCCCCTTCAGCTCCTACTCTTTCTCAATACAAACCTACACTATGGGGCTGGAGAGATGGCTCAGTGGTTAGGAGCACCGTCTGCTCTTCCAGAGGACCCGGGTTCGATTCCCAGCACCCACATGGCAGCTAACAACTGTCTGTAGTTCCAGTTCCAGGCAAATAAATAAATAAAATAAAGTTTTTTTTTTTTTTTAAAAAAAAACAAAAAACCTACACTACCACATTTATGTGGTGCTGGGAGTGAGCCCAGGGCTTCATGCTTTCTGGGCAAGCGCTATCCACTCTACTGGATTTCCACCAGTCCTAGTTAGGGTTTCTATTGCTGAATAGAAACAGCATAACTGAAGCAAGTTGGGGAGGAGAGGAATTATTTGGCTTACATTTTCACATCATAGTCCATTAATGAAGGAATTCAGGACAGACACTTAAGCAGGGCAGGATCCTGGAGACAGGAGCTGACGCAGAGGTCGTGGAGGGGGCTGCTTAGGCTTGCTCATTATGACTTGTTCGGCCTCATTGTTATAGAACTCAAAGATCACCAGCCCAGGGATGACTGCACCCACACTGGGCTGGGCCCTTCCCCATCAATCACTAATTAATTATAATAAAATCTTATGGAGGCAATTCTCAATCAAGGCTCCCCCTTTTCAGATGGCTATAGCTTATGTCGAGTCGACATAAAGCAGTCGGCACAGCACCCTAGATCACTGTTCTTTTAGGATTTTTATCAGGAGGAGTGCCATGTTATGAGGTCAGAGGTCAACTTTTCATCAGTTGAAGAATTTGTCATTTCTGGTGTTGTGCTGTACTCCAGGATGGCTAGCCTTGGAGGGTTTTGTTTTGGGGGGGGAGTGGGAAGCAGGGTTTCTCTATGGAACAATCCTGGCTGTCCTGGAATTCACTGTGTAGACCAGGCTGGCTTATTTGGGTAGACTTTTTGCTTTGTTTTGAGACACAGTTTCTGCTAGAAAACTCCTCCAGTGAAGAGTCCAGTCTCCAGATGTCTGCAGGCTGGAGCGCCTGGCCCTGAGGGCACAGACAAGACTAATGGGAGGAAATTACTCAAGAGATTTCATCTGGGCCCGAGGAAGCACACCAAGCAGTCAAAGCTGGTGGACCATGGTAGCGCAGCTCAGCTGAGTTCTCTGTCCACAGAGGCGTGGGAGCAGAAGCAGGCCTTTGCAGGCACACAAGCTGCACAGGTGTGTTTACACCACCAGTCCCCCCAAGGATGAGGACAGTCCCTGCTATTTTCCAGGTAGCTCTGCTCTGCCTTGATCCTATGAGCCTGGGCAGGCATCTGACCAGATATGGGGTAACTAGCTCCAAATGGGGGTTAGGGGCAGCTTGGGGATGAGGGTATCCTACGATCCATCACCACGATGCTAAGCCAACAATGGCATCTTTTGGAGAGAGGCAATTTGGTCTCTTGTGGAGTTGGAGTCTGCCAACTTTGTGCTCCGGTACCCTTTCTGCCCTCCTAGAGCCAGGAAGAACAGACATGATGAGGTAGGAGCTTCCTCAGTTGCTTCACTTTGTTCTAAAGCCAGGGATGGGAAGGAGAAGGCTGAGAAGCAGAAGAGGAAGAGAGCCAGGGTCTCAATTTTGGCTTTGCCATTGACTTTGGGAAAGTCACACTGGGCTTGTGGATGTCATGATCACACTGCCTGTCTCTTACGGGTTCTTGTGACGATTACAGGGGTCATCACAGCGGATGAGATGTGATGAGTGAGGTGCGTGTCTTGTAGGCCTGAGGAACAGAGTTCAATCCCCAGAACCCACTTAACGGAAGGAAGGAGAGAAACAAGCCATAAAACTGTCCTTGTGGCATCAGTTCTCTCTGTCTCTCTCTGTCTCTCTCTGTCTCTCTCTGTCTCTCTCTCTCTCTCTCTCTCTCTCACACACACACACACACACA
>PVIH01018153.1:0-39469 GCA_004025045.1 Sigmodon hispidus | reverse complement strand
AACCACCCCCATCACCACCACCCTCACCATCACTACCCCCAACCACCCTCATCACCACCACCACCCACACCACCTCAACTACCATCTTCTGTGGGACTATGCTTTTGTACACTGTAAGTATTTGTCAGTATAAATGTCGGTTTAATAAAATGACCAGAATCTAGATAGGAAGTAGAGGCAGGGCAACCAGACTAGAATAATTCTGGAAAGTAGAAGAGCCGAGTGATAGACACCAGCCAGACACATTAGAAGGAAGATGGAAATATTGCAATGAGGAAAAGTACAAAGCCATTAGCTAAGCATAGATAGGAATGATGGGCTAACTTAAAATGTAAGAGTTAGCACATAATAAGCCTGAGCCATAAGCCGAAGAGCTTGTAGTTAATATAAGCCTCTGTGTGTATATTTGGGACTAAGCAGCTGTGGGACTGTGGGCTCAGACCTCAGGGGCTGGGCTGGGCCAGAAACTTCTGACTAAAGTCACCACCATCACCACCCTTCAATCACCACCCCCAACCACTAACCAAAACTCCTGAAAAAAACAAAACAAAAAAACCAAAAATCTCCTCTGTTGGGAGCCAAAGTCTAACTTAGCCATTTTAGCTCCTATAGCTAGCCAGCAGTCATTTGCCAGAAGGCTACAACCCTATTGTCTTTAGCTAAACCATGACTCCTGATAGTCTGGCTTGATTCTCTCAGCTCAGCAGGTGACATCCTCCAGGCCCTCGACTGATAACAGATAGATTTCCATACTAATTCTACCCTGTCTGCTACTCTCCCTCAAAGGCTTGCCACATTCTTTTGTATTTCCCACCCGCTTCCTTCCAGCTACCTGTATGGCAGAGATTCTGTATAAATATTGGCTGTAATAATAAAGAAAGAGGAGGACTTGAACAGAGAGATTTGTCTTGTCCTTCCGTTCTTTTGTGTTCCTGCCTTCCATTTGTTTCATTCCTAGATGTAGGTCCACGCTGAAGACTCTGCTGGCCGGGGCACTTTTCAGACTTAGATGGAGGAGTCCAGCTGTAGTAGAGACTACCCTTTCAGGGGACCTTTAAGCCTCCAGGTGGAAGCAAATGTGGCAGGATTTGTGTAAGTCAAAGTTCTATGGAAACAAATCACTACAGAGCCAAATTCAGTGCTTCTGCCTCCGGAAGCCCTGACAGCCCGAGAACTGATAGAGCTGCGCAGGGGAAAGACTCAGCTTGTCCCAGACTATGTGATAGACATGTCTTCTCTGGAGCTGGAGCTCATTTGCCCAGTCCAGGACCTCTCAGCAGCCATGTGTGACTAATGAAGGACAGCAACCAGATGTTGCACATGGCCCAGAGTCTGTCAGACGTGGGTGGCTGCTACTGGCACAGCAGATGAGAGAAGGGACCCCAGGCTAGCCCAGCAGGGCATCAGTTTGACTAAGGTCCTCCCACCCGAGTGGCCTCATTGCAGCACCCTACCATGAGGGGCCCTGACAGTTTGTGGCAACTATGAATCACAGAGAGCCAAATAAGGCAGCATCTCCAGTTCATGTTGTACCAAGAGCTGCTCTTTTATTTCTTTTATTGAAATAGAATTTTTTTTATAAATATGTCCCCTCCCCCTGCTCCTCTCAATTACTTTTCATTTTCCCTCCATCCAGACTCCCTTTTCTGCCTCTTGGTGGAAAACAAGAAAACAAATAGATACCTAAGGAATAACAAAACAAAAACAAAATTGAAATAAGACAAAAGGAACAAATAAGAAAAAGAGCCAAAGAAAAAGTTTAAGAAACAAATATAGATGTAGAGACATACATTTTCCCATACACAGGAATCCCACAAAAACATAAAATTGGAAGCCACAATATATATTGCGAAGAACCTGTAATGATAAAAACAAACAAACAAATAAACAAAAACTGCCCTGACTCAATACGAGACAAAGAATCTCAAAAGATGCTGTTGAGTTTGTGTTGGCATTTACTGCTGGGCAGGGTGTCTACCCTTAAGAGTGACTTTTTCCTCAGTGAAGCTCCTTTGGAGAAAATTAACTTTTCATTTGTAAGTGGTTACCAGTTGGAAACAGCTTCTGGGTTAGGATGGGTGTGTGTGTGCACTTCTTTCTCTGGAACATCATCTGATACAGCTCTGTGCAAGCCCTGTGCATGCTGCCTCAGCTTCTGTGAGTTCATATATGTGCCAGCCCTGAAGCTGAATATACAGTAGTAGAGGTACCAGCCCCAAGCCACATGACAGGACATAGTTAATAGTAATGGATTAATTTAGTTATAAGAACTAGTTAGGAGCAAGCCTACGCTATAGGCTGAGCTTTAATATAAGATTCCAAACACACAAACACAAGGCCAAACATGGCTTCCTAGTTCCACAGTCTTTCAGGCAAGTCACGAAGTACAAGACTTGTGGTTCCAGGTGCTGCCTGTAAGATTAAGCCAGCCAGCACCATGTGTGAAGCCTCCCAGCAGGTTTAAGGCTTGGCTCACACTGCCAGGGACGGCTGCAGGTTTGCAGTAAAGGGGTCCAGATCAAGAAAATCTTTAAATAGATACAGTAAAAAATGGGTGTAGATAGTCATAAAAATAGATATTTTAAAAATAATAAAGCTTTAAAAAAGAATAAAGTAATATAAAAGATAAACCATATAATGATGAAAAATATACAGGACATCTAAATAATCCTAAATGGTATTTTGTCAACTTTGAGTTTTTTGAAGGCTGATGAGCAAATACCAACTGCTGAGAGACAATGGATTATAAAAGAGACTGCTGAATTAAACCCACCAATACACTATAGAGATGTCTTAGCTTTAGAATAAAAGTCAAAAAATATGTTTGTTTCCACAGGAGAAGAAAAGACATGAATACCATCAAAATTGACAAAAATTAGATTTGATCAGGAGACATCTCTTGCTTAGTGGAATTTAATGTGAACTAACTTATAAGACTAGAAAATGCCTTTTATTTGATCACATATAACCTGCCAGAAAGGGAAACACACCAAAGTTAGGGTTGGAGCAGGGTTTTGTTTTTGTCTTTCCAGGAGAATAAAAGTATCTATCTAAGAAACTGAAGACTTTTAGACAAATGAGACACTGAAGAAGGGAAAAGTGCCCCTCCCCCCACAAGGAGTGAATTGACCTACTGGTATGTCACACTTCTAGCAGGATAAAACCTCACAAATCTTCTCACATGTTTGTTTCTGCTGTTCTCTACAGACATTTGAGACAAGTGGTTTTTTTGTAGTCCCTATTAAATTAAAAATTAAAGCTTACTTCGGAGTTGGAGCATGGCTCTTTCCTTCTCTATTTCCAAGCATGCTTGTTAAAGGAAAATCTAAAAAGTTTGCTTCATGTTGGATGAGCCACCTGGTATGGGACAAAAGAAAAACCAAACTTAAGGAACTATTCTATTACCACTAATCTCATAATTCTTAAATATCTATATAAAATTTAAACTTTCTGTCATGATATTAATAGCCTTATAGAGTACTAGCTAATTACAGAAATAGGCTCCATCACTGGATCCTGAGCCATGCTGTTGCACTGACTCGGGACTCAGAGAGGCTGCTGGAGGTGCAGAAGCGGATCAATGTCCTGCCGCTGGGGAGTGGAGCCATTGCAGGCAACCCTCTGGGTGTGGACCGGGAGCTACTCCGAGCAGAACTGAACTTTGGGGCCATCACGCTCAACAGCATGGATACCACCAGCGAGAGAGACTTTGTGGCGGAGTTCCTGTTTTGGGCATCTCTGTGTATGACCCACCTCAGCAGAATGGCAGAAGACCTTATCCTCTATGGCACCAAGGAATTCAACTTTGTGCAGCTCTCAGATGCCTACAGCACTGGAAGCAGCTTGATGCCCCAGAAGAAAAACCCAGACAGCCTGGAGCTGATCGGGAGCAAGGCCGGCCGAGTGTTTGGGCGGTGTGCTGAGCTCCTGATGACCCTCAAGGGACTTCCTAGCACCTACAACAAGGACTTACAGGAAGACAAGGAAACTGTGTTTGAAGTGTCGGACACCATGACTGCTGTCCTCCAAGTGGCCACAGGAGTCATCTCTACGCTGCAGATTCACCGAGAGAACATGACACAGGCACTCAGCCCTGACATGCTGGCCACCGACCTCGCCTATTACCTGGTCCACAAAGGGATGCCATTCCGCCAGGCCCATGAGGCCTCAGGGAAAGCTGTGTTCATGGCAGAGACTAAAGGAGTCGCCCTCAAGCAGCTGTCGCTACAGGAACTGCAAACTATCAGTCCCCTGTTTTCAGATGACGTGAGTCACGTGTGGGACTATGGCCACAGCGTGGAAGAGTACAGTGCCTTGGGTGGCACAGCACGATCCAGCGTCAAGTGGCAGATCAGCCAGTTGCGGACCATGCTGCTGGCCCAGCAGGCCTAGAGTCCACCCACCTAAAGCTGCTCCCCAGTAATAAAGTGGGGCCCTGAAGAGATGCCCAAGTGTTAAAAAAAAAAAAAAAAAAAGAAATAGGCTCCATCTAGTTTCCTGTACATAATTTTGATCTTGAGTCTGAATCAGGTCTAAGCTTGTATGTATATATTTAATATAAATAGTTTAAAATATTAGAGGAGAAAGACATTCACAGACATAAGCCATAAAGGTCAGAGAGTGGTGACCTATGCCTTTAATCTCATCACTCAAGAGATAGATATCTGTCTGTATCTCTGTGAGTTTAAGGGTTAACAACCAGGCAGTGTTAACATACACCTTTAATCCTAGCTCTAGGAATGTTGTAGAAGTAGTAAATAGCTGGGCAGAATGAGAGAAAGGAGGAGTTCAGCTTTTCTTGCCACTTTACTGGTAGGCTGAGGACAGAGAGTTTTGGAGTAGGAGGATTCCTGGAGACAGGCCTGAGGAGTTGGCGGGTGAGAAGGGGCTGTAGTTTGTTTCTCTGTCTCTCTGATATTTCAGCTTTTCCTCAATATCTGGCTACAGGTTTTTATTATAATATGAAATAAAATTCATACATCACTCATGTTTTCCAGAAATATTTAATAGATTGTGGTCTTTTAGCCTTTTCAAGATCTGCTGCATATGATACTTAAAATGTTTAAGTTTTCTGAAATGAATCATGATTATTTCTAACAATGAACTTTGAAGTCTCCAAAACATTGATGGGGCCCTACAGTAATTCTACTTGGATTGTGCTAATACGATTAAGCTGAAAAATACCACCCAAAGATCAACTACAAACTTCTTAAAAAAATGATAATTAGCTAAGATGGTCTAGCCTCATAGGCTATTCTAGGCAGGACTTCAGATATGCTGTGTACTCTCCCATCACACGGAGACTGGACAGCAGCTAGCTCCCTAGGACTTTGACATTATCTCAATTTTATTAGGGTCCCATAAAGATGCTACCACCCTAGAAAAAGAAAGTAATTTTAAGAATACATGGTCCACATTCTTAAGAGGTGGGTTGGATGGTTTTTGGATATTCTGTGGGTTATGGTTGTTTATTATTACTTTCGGGGGAACTTGTTATTGGTCATAGTCAGGGAGGAAACTAAACAAGAATCTTGTTCTGAAAAGAATAAGGAACATATAAAAATGATACGATAAAAGGGTAGACAATAAACTAGATATCTAAAACCTAAGATAACAAAAGAATTCTGGAAAGCCTCTAAGAAACGAGCTAATCAGAATTGTATCTGTATTGAGATCCCCTAACTGATGTATGACTTTGTGGTTTTTTGTTTTTAAAAACTCAGCTTGCAGAGGGCGGGTACCTCCTCCAGTCACCTCTATGACTGACTATGCAGACAGGATCCCTACTGTGGTTTGTACGTCTTTTTAATAAACCTTGCTTTTGCATTTCAGAGAATTCACATCTCTGGTGGTCTCTTTGGGGGTCTTGTGACCAGGGCACAACAGCTCAACTTCCTTTCTTATTGAACCCAGTACCACTTACCCAGGGATGGCACCACCTACAATGGACTTCTCCCCTAGAATCACTAATTAAGAAAATGCCCTATAGTTTTGCCTACATAGAGCTCAATCTTATGGAGAAATTTTTAAACTTGAGGTCCTTCCTCTCATATGACTTTAGCTTGTGTCAAGTTGACATGAAATGATTCAGAAAAGTAATCTTCCTTTTTTTGTTTATTCTTTATATGATTTAGATAACAAGAAACCTGTCACCTGGTAAGAAGAATTGGGCAATGTTTCTTCTGTTTCTATTTTGTGGAATAATTTGGGGGAGTATGTATGGCCGAAATTATTCAAATACGACATACTATAAAGGATTAATATTTATTAGGGGGAGAGCAAGGACACACAGATACCAAGCAATTCTAGGAGATTCGGAACTTCTGCACTGGATGTTCAGCTTCCTCCCAGAGCGAGCAGGAACCCAACAGGGCACTTGAGTGGGTGTTCCCCGGTCTCAATTGATCCTGGCCACACCCCATCAGAGGCTGGATCTTCTGAGGTCATTAGGATTCTCCAACATCATTAGCGCTTCCTTGGATAGCATCAGCATTTCACTATAAGTATGGGTGTTATCTCTTCTTTGAGAGTCTGGTAGAATCCTCCACTAAAACCATCTGGTCCTGGGCTTGTTTTGGTTGGTATAGTTATAATTATTGCCTCTGTTTTACTAGAGGTGATGGGTCTGTATAAATTGCTTATCTGGTCTTTATTTAACTTTGGTAGGGATGAGGTAGTATAGGTTGAGCACGCTATGCTTTTCTTTATTTAACTTTTCTTTATTTAACTTTGGTAGGGATGAGGTAGTATAGATTGAGCACGCTATGCTTTTCTTTATTTAACTTTGGTAGGTATGAGGTAGTATAGATTGAGTACGCTATGCTTTTCTTTTATAGTTTGTGGAGTACATGTTTTTCCCTTTTTCTTTTTAAGACAAATTTTTTGTTTTGTTCTGTTTGTTTTTGTTTTTGTTTTGTTTTATTTTTTAACAGCCCTGGCTATCCTGGAATTCACTATGTATACCAGGTTGGCTTTGAACTCCTAGAGATATGCCTGCCACTGCCTCCAAAGTGCTGGGATTTAAGGCATGTGCCAGTATGCTCAACAGGAACATACATTTTTAAAGTATGTCTTTAGATCATCTGGATTTCCTCCATGTCTGTTGTTATGTCCCTCTTTTAATTTCTAGCTTTGTTAACTTGAATCTTCTCTCTCTGTTTTTAGTTATTTTGGCTAAGGGTTTGTAAATATTGCTGGTTTTCTCAAAGCACTACCTCTTGGTTTACTGATGATTGTATTTGCTCTTTGCTTGCTTCTTCCTGTGCTTTGATTTCAGCCTTTGGTTAGTCCTTGCCTCTTGCTCTCTACTCCTTTGGTGTGTACTTCGGTTTTGTTTTAGAGCTCTCAGGTATGCCATTAAGTTGCTAATGTAAGATTTTTCCAGATTTTTTAAACTTTTACTGATTCTTTGAGGATTTTACATTATGCATCTCCCATCTCCTCACATCTACCCTCTGCCCTTAAGATGTTCTCCACCAAACAAAACAAAATAAAAAACCAAGCAAACAAAACAAAACAAAGAACAAAACCACCACCACCAACCTAAACGTAGCGTCTGGTTTCGGAAGCTGTGGTGTGTATGGTGTTCACACAGTTCATCCTCAGCCCTTCCTCTCTCAATGGAAAGTGTTCATGGTTCGAGGCCTCTGGCTTCTGCTTCACCATTGATAACGGTCTCCCTGGGACTCCCCTTGGCTGTCCTGTTGGCCTGTGTCATGTGATCCTGCTGTTTTGGATCTGTAGCTTCATCCCCTTCATATGTTCCAACAGTTTATAGCTTCAGTGGATGTAGGGTGGGCCAACTCATAGCCCTGGTTCAAGGCCTGGGTGGCACCTGGGCTGGTCAGCCTGCCAGCTTTCCCCTATCATCACCCTCCCACCTGGGGTGGGGGGGGACCTCTGACATTTCCTTGGCTAGCCTGCCCATCTTAGCCTGCAGCAAGGAGTAGTGCCAATTCTCCTGCTCCCAGGCTTTGGGTCTGGCTCCCCTGTACCCATGTCACTATGGCCAGCTCCATTGTCTTGCCCAGAAGAGGTACAAGTCACTCTCTTTCAATTGCTATAGGGGACATACGAGAGGGGCTGGGCCAGCTTTCCTGCTATCATGCCTTCAGGAGCAGCTCACCTGTACTCCAACCACAGAGTTAACTCTAGCATGCTGCCCAGGAGATGTGCAGGGCCCACTCTCCCCTGTGCTGCTGCTGGAGAGGAACAAGGCTGATTCTCCAACTCTCATGATCCTGGGGCCAGCCTTCTTGCCCATTGAGGGTAGCAAGGGGTACTGTAGGGGAGGGAGGTTGGGGGATTGAGGGGTGCATTATTCTTTCACCTATGCCACCACATGGAGGTAGGGGTGGGGTGGGGTGGGGTGGCAGGGCAGGGTTACCTCTTCTGCTCTCGGGCCTTCAGGGCTGGTTCACATGTGTCCCTGACACAGGGTCAGCTCTAGTGTGCTACCTGGGTGAGGTGCACATTTGTGGTGAGGGGTAATGACATCTTTTCCAGATTATGTGGGGAGAGACAGTTCTCCTACTGCTATCCCTGGGTCAGTAAGGTGTGGGGGCGTCTAGGCATGACAGTCAGATTTCAATATGCATGGTTCCTATGAGTCCCTTCTCTACTTGGTACCATGGGCCATGGGCATCACCACAGTCCCCAGCCGCAGCAGGACCATAGACCCAGACATGGCCCTTAAAAGCAGCTCAGGTGAGTGTCCCCACAGCTCTGGTGGTAACTGGTACCAGATCAGTGTGGCCCTAGTAACAGCATGGCCCTTGGTGGTCTCAGGAGTCTGACCAGACCCTGGGCATCCTCATGGTCCTTAGTGGTAATAGAGGCCAAGTATATCAATTTAGACCGTGGCTACTGTTACTGTTAAGGCTACCTACATGGTCCTAGGCAGCAGCCTGGGACCTGGATGTCACCATGGCCTCAGGTGTCAGAGCAGGCTGCTCAGATTGGCATGGCTGTTGGCAACAGCATGACCCTCAGACACCAGCATGGTCCCAGGTGGCTGCCCAGACTTAAGGCCTCTGCAGGGCCTGCAGGGGCAATAAGAACCACAGACATCAACTAAGGCCCCTCAGCTTCACGGCCTCAGATCAAGATTGGCCTCTGGCAATATGGACGTCACCTTGGACTTATGCGGCAAGAAAGCCATTCACTTTAGTCTGCCCCTTACCACGGTCATCTCTTCAGATATCTCTCTCCTCAGCCCAGCCTTTCTTTCTCTTCCACCTTCCCACCATGTACTGGCTCAACATAACAGTGTCTGCAGGCCCTCCACCAAAGGCATTGGGCAGGAGGCCTTCCCTTGAGCCCTGCTCCAGTCCAGCAGCATGGCGTCTTTTTTTTTTGTTTTGTTAATGTGGTCACTTCATGCTGTGAACCTCTCGGAACTGCTTTCATTGTGTCCCACAAGTTTGGATAGGTTGTGTTTTCATTTTCATTAGGGGCTGGAGAGATGGCTCAGCGGTTGAGAGCACCGTCTGCTCTTCCAGAGGACCCGGGTTCAATTCCCAGCACCCACATGGCAGCTAACAGCTGTCTGTAGTTCCAGTTCCAGGCAAAACACCAAGGCAAATAAATAAATAAAGTTTAAAAAAAAAATTTAAAAAAAAAAAAAGAAAGTTTTAAATTTCTTTCCTGACCCATTTTTCCTTCAGTAGATAGTTGTTCAGTTTCAGTGAGTCTGTAGGATTCTGTTGTTTCTGTTGCTGTTGACATCTACTTCAATCCGTGGTGTCAGATAAGGTGCGGGTGTTATTTCAGTTTTCATTTATCTGCTGAGACTTGCTTTGTGTCCAAGTACATTGTTAGTTTTGGAGAAAGTTCCAGTAGGTGTCGAGAAGGCATCTGCTTTTGTGTTATGGTAAAGAGTTCTGTAAATGTCTGTTAGATCCACTTGGCTTACACCTCTGTTAGCTCCAGCGTTTCCCTCTTTAGGTTTTAGTTTTGTCTGGATGGCCCGTGTATTGGTGGGAGCGGGGTACTGAAGTCTTCCCCCATCAGAGTGAGAGGCTCATTATGAGATTTAAGCTGTAGTAATGTTTCTTTTACAAACTTATGCTCTTGTTTTTGGTGTTAAGAATTGCAATATCTTCTTCACGGATTTTTTTTCTGTTTTCTTTGGAGTATATAGCGTTCTTCCTCATGTCTTCTGATTAGTTTTGTTCTGAAGTCTATTTTGACAGATATTAAAATGTTTACACGAGCTTCCTTCTTAGTGTTAGGATTTTGTGCGTATTTTGGTATGGCGGTGGATTTCTACAGATGCACATGGGAAGGCAGCGGTGGATAACCGGAGCTGCTGAAAGCTGCTTCTATGTAGAAAAAAGCTTTATTGTCAGAGGTATGGTTATGATTAACAGATGGTTGTGATAACAGGATATGATAGTAGAGACGGTCATAACAAGCAGAGAAGGAGGAAGAGAGAGAAAGGGAGAAAAGGGGAATGGAAGCACTGTCGACAGAGGACAAAGGCAGAGAGGGATTTAGAAGCAGAAGCCCTGCTTTAAATGGGGCTTGACATCGGAGCTCAGCAGAGGCTGTGGCTTTCGAAGCTACATTAGGTCTGTTTTCTTAGAATATTACCCTGAGGTGATATCCATCCGTGATGTTAAGGTGTGTTTCTTGGATGCAGCAGAAAGATGTATCTTGTTTTTGAATCTATTCTGTTAGTGATTTTTTTTTTTTTTGGTTGTTTTAAATTGGGAGCTTCAGCCCAGTGATTTTGAGTTATAAATGAACAGTGTTAGTTGACTGCTGTCATTTCCTTGTGGAGTGGGGTTTTGTTTCTTTTTCTGTCTTTTGTTTTTCTGATGTTATTCTTTATTCCTTACGTTTCTTAAGTGTGGTTGAAACTCCTCTTCAAGTTGCGCTTTCCTTCTAGAACCCTCTATAGGGCTGGGTTTGTAGATAGATATTTTGTAAATTAGGCTTTATCATGGGACGTCCTTCTTTCTCCTTCTATTATGATTGAAAGTTTTCCTGTGTAGAGTGGCCTGGGTTGGCATCTGTGGTTTGTAGAATGTGTGTCCAGGCTTTTCTGGTTTGTAGAGTCTCCATTGAGAGTCAGATGTAATTCTAATAAGTCTGCCTTTGTATTTTTCTCGATCCTTTTTCCTTTTGGCTTTTAATCTTCCTTCTTTGTACACTAAATGTATGGATTATCCTATGTCATAGGCAATTTCTTTTCTGCTCTAGTCTATTTGGTGTTCTGTATGCTTTTTGTACCTTGATAGGTATCTCCTTCCTTAAGTCAGGGAAATTTTCCCCTGTGATTTTGTTAAATATATTTTCTGTGCCTTTGGCCTGGTTTCTTCTCCTTCCTTTATTTCTACTGTTTGTAGATTTGATTTTTTACAAGTGTCACAGATTTCCCTGATGTTTTGATTCTGGATTTTTTGGATTTCACATTTTCTTTGAGTGCAGTATTCATTTTTTTTTTTTTTCTGTAATGTCTTCAATGCCTGAGATTCTCTTTTCCATCTCTTGGTGAGGCTTACCTCTGAGAGTCTTGCTCAAGTTTCTAAATTTTTAATTTACATTTTTCCCTCAGTTGGTTTTTTTTTTTTTAAAAAAAAATAAATTGATTTTATTTTCATTTACAAGTCTTGAAGTTTTCTTTATCTTATTCCTGTTAGTTTGCATAAATTTGTTAATAGATGTATTCCTTTTCTCTTTACAGATCTCTAACATATTTATAAAGGCTATGTTGAAATCTTTATCTTGTACTTTAGCTATATTGCATTTCTAGCCTAATTTAATAGGGTTGCTGGGCTCTAGTGGAGACAGACTGTCATAGCTGTTATTGGTTGTGTTTTCGTGCTGGTGTCTAGGTTTCGGATGATTGTAGGTGCTGATATCTGATCATGTCTGTGCTGTTCCTTGATTTCTGTTGTTCTTTCTGATTTTTAGGAGACTGTGGTAGCTGTGGGCTGTCTGCTAGGGAATGCTTCTGAGATCCTGCCAGGTGTGGCCACTGGGGGCTCAGGTAGAATGTGTTTCTAGACATTGGGAGCCGACACTTAGGAGTAGAGGTGGACTAGAAGGGAGGGCCGAGGGGTCCACCCGAGGGAGAAAAGCAGACATTCCACCAGGGGCCCTTAGTTTCCTGGGGTGGGGGGAGGCAAAGAAGGAAGACAGCGCACAGCAGGTGGTCTGCTACAGAGCTGGGGATGAGTCTGGGGGGTTTGAATTTGGAAGAAAGAGAAGAGTGATGGTCTGAAGCTCACTTACCTGCTTCCCTGGCCAGAGGGCTCCCAGGGAATGCCTTTGGGAGTTAGTGACGGAGAGAAAGAGATGAGGTGATGAGCAATATAAAAGTTCTTAACAAATTTTTACCAAATAGAATTGAGATACATAAAAAGCCAACCTCAAAAGGTCACATATTATATGATTGCATTTCCATAACGACAAAATTATAGAGGCACGAAGAAAATTAGTGGTTGCCAGGGGCAAGGGATGTGGTAATAATGGAGGCAGGGAAAGAGGAGTGTGAACTTCTGGGGATGAAATCGTGTCCTGAATTTCTCACTGATCTATGCTTGTGATAAATGCTATAAAGTTATTTATGCCATGGGCCTGGGCAATTTCTAGATTCCACACTGTTTCATAGGCTTGGAAGAAGTGGCCATTAGTAGAAACTGGAGGAAGAACACAGGAAGTCCAGATGGCTCTTGCAGCTTTCTACGGATCTATTTATGAATAGTCTTTTAGGAAAATGACAGGAAGTTGCTAGGAGCTGCGGCCACTCCCTCCAGTTACTAAATCAGAGCCCTGCACTAAGACACCAAGGGAGCCACCCAAGGCCCTTAGCTTCTCAATCAGTCATTTTCTTGTCCCTCTGACACGTATTTGACCACCGCTGGGTGAGCTGCATCTGGAAGAGCCAGTGATGGGAGATGGGCATGGTTTGCTTAGGGTAGATTTAGACTCTTCTGCAGAGATGCTTATAGTTTCAAGCCAGACTCCCTGAGGCTGGATTTGGAGTCCACAGTTCTGAGTTTGGGATATGACAAAAAGCTAGTATTGTTAACTGGACAGCAGCCACAGGAGCCGAGGGCGACAAAGCTGGAGAGTGGAGTTGGCTGAAGTAGGCTAAGGTGAGGACCGGCAGGCTCAGTCAGAGCTAATGACTTCCAGAAGCCATCGCTCGCAGAATTCTGAATAGCTCTGGGAACAAAACACTGAAAGTAAAGACCCCTCTATGGTAATCTCTCTTTGCCTACCAGCTACCCTGTGAAATATTTAGAGGGATCCGGCATTCTGCAGCTCAGTGCCACGGGCATTCCCCACAATGGATTCTTCCAGCTCATTTGCAGGAAGTCAACAAGGCAGAGCTCACATCTGTGCGTTTGTGAGATTTTGCGTCTGAGTACATGAAGACTTCCTTGGCCTCAGCCATAGCACTTGCTCAGACTATGTCTGAGAGCTGTGTGAGGGGACATGTTTGCAGTGAGTCCAGAAAGCCTGACCTTGGGAACTTTTATTCCTCTGATTTCCTCCCGGTGTCATGGTTGACCGGGATGCCCAGCCATTCTCTTACAGGTGTATTTCTGTAAAAATTGCTTCTTAGAAGTCAAGCTAATTTACAGTAGGCTATGCTTTGATATCCTAATTCAGCCTAGATATCTTTTTCCTACTTCAACTCAAAGCCTGTCTCTTTATGGGAGCCCAGCTGTCAATCATTCTCAGGCCTCAGAAGGGACTCGGCATTCTCATGGGGGAGGCATACATATGCTCTGCCTGACTGTCTGCTGGAACTGGAGCCAGGGAAGCCTGATGCCACCCCTAGAGGGCTTGGTTGCGTCTCTCCTCCCAGCAGGTTGACTCCTGTCAATGATCTCATTATAAGCCAGACTCAGTTCAGTGACCAGTGCCAGGGCCTTTCATCTGCTCACCTCAATAAAAATTTAAGGCTCAACTCATGGGCACCAGTCTCCTACTAAACCCAGGAAATGAAAGATAATGCTTTTGTCCATGCCAGGAGCCCCAAACTGAACACTGAGTCAGCAGTATGGTGGGTTCAGAGCCACCAAGCTTCCTAATCCAGCTTGAGTCATTGTATCTGAAGCCTCTGTGATGAGTCCTAAGGGTAAGATTCTTTAAAAAGTGGTGTAGCTGGCCAAGAAATAGATAGACTATTTCTTGGAAGGACCAAGGTTTCCCATTACCATTTCCTTGATAGTATTTTCAGTCTATGCTCATGTGACTACCTTAAATGCCTGGGAAAATTTCTGGGCAAAATTCTAGACAAAATCAGAGCATTTGTTTTCTTTTAAAGGTTTATTTTACTTCTTGTTTATGAGTATTTTTCCTACATGTTTGTTTGTATACTGCATGTGTGCAGTGACCAAAGAGGCCAGAAGAGGGCGTTGGGTCCCCTGGAGTTGGTGGTGTAAGTGGTTGTGTATCCACATGTGGGTGCTGGGAGCTAAGCCCAGGTCCTCCCAAGAATAGCCACTACCTTGAGCTATCTCCTAGTACCCAAACTCACAGTATTTGCACATAGTCCATATGCTTTGGAGTCTGTGGGGTCTGTCCATGCACACAGGATCCTAGGAAGCCTCAGTGAGGTCCCTGAGGTGGGATAATGGCATGAGGAGATGCCATTGTCACATATAAGTCCTCTATGTTAAGACAAGCAAAGCATAGCCTCCTTCAGACTGGCAGGTGCCTCTGTAGACAAAGCAATTGCCTTACAAGCAATTGAAAAATCTGAGTTTAAAACCCATGTAAGGCTGGACACATTAGGGCATGCCTGTAATTTCAGTGTTCCTATTGTGAGATGGCAGTGGAGCAGGAGACTCTTGAGAATCACAAGGGTCAGCTAGCTTACAGAAGCTCACAATGAAGAGACCTGCTTCAAACAAGAAGGAAAGTGAACACCTAAGGTCTCCTCTTACCTTCACATGACACTGTGGCACACATGCAACTCTCCCCTGCATGCACATGCCTTTTCCAGCCCACCCCCTCTCCCAAAACACACACTATAGATGGCACCAGAGCACCAATGGCTGAGCTTATTTTTTGGCCTACAGACACAAAGGCACATTGAACCTGCACACACACATGCACCTATGTACATGAATACGTACATACATGTGCATATACACAAAGGGGCTGGAGAGATGACTAGGTGTTAAGAACACTAGCTTCTCTTCCAGAAGACCCTAGTGTGCATCTCAGCATCCCTGTTGGTTCTCTCATACAAGTACACAATCCCCTACTTCCAAAGGTCACAAATACTCATTTCTGGAAAAGTCTCTGCACAAGGTTATGTCAAGAACTCTCTATACTGATTCCAAGGTCAAAGAGTTGTATTTACAAATAAATAGCATTTAATTAGAGTCCTGGGAATCACTTATCAATAGATAGATTTGTATTTGTTTTTAATATGTGTAACTACATAACAGAATTTACCAATCAGCTTTCTAATAGAGTACCCAGGAATTGTATATCAAAATATTCATTCTCTCTTTTGCAGTTTTAGATTCAATAGAAATGGGAGGGGGGAGAAAGAGTAGAGAGAGGAAGAGAGAGAGAGAGAGAGAGAGAGAGAGAGAGAGAGAGAGAAGAAGAAGAAGAAGAAGAAGAAGAAGAAGAAGAAGAAATAAGTGAGTGAAATAGCCGTGGGCGAGCTCTTAGAGCTCCAGCTGTTCCCAGTCAATCTTAGGGAGGGCAAGAATAGGGTTCTGGGGTTTATTTCTCAGCAGTCTTCAAAACTGCCCTAAAAGTCAACAGACTGAGTGATGGGGGGCAGCTGGAAGAGAAGCTGGAGAGCTCCTGGATTTCCTTGCTACCTTCTGAGCATCACTGTGTGTGTGTGTGTGTGTGTGTGTGTGTGTGTGTGTGTGGAAGCAGTACCCGCACTGTCCACGCTGGTCTGATAATCAGTTCACCTTCAGTCGCATATGTAGGAAGCCATGACTCAATTCAAAGCCTGCCAATTTACACATCGGGTTCAGCATGACAGCCATGTCTCAATCCGACTTGAAATATTTCTTCTGGAAGAAATAAATTTATTATTAAGAAATTAAGACTTTGAATGGGTAATTCATTATTAAAAACAGAACCAAACGTGTGAATGAAAACCCTCCCAACAATCTGTTTCTGATCCTGAAGGGCATCTGTGTTCAGTTTTATTTCTGTAAGATTTCTGCAGCAAGTGAGCAAGAGTAAAGCGTTTCCTTAACTGTCCTCATATTTGCTTTAAAAGCGTGTGTGTGCGTGTGTGTGCGCGCGCGCGTGTGTGTGCGCGCGCGCGCGTGTGTGTGTGTGTGTGTGTGTGTGTGTGTGTGTGTGTGTGTGAGAGAGAGAGAGAGAGAGAGAGAGAGAGAGAGAGAGAGAGAGAGCCCATGAGTGCGTGTCATTTGTGTAGAAGTGCCATGCCCACCAGAAGAGGGTATCAGATCCTCTAGAGCTGGGGTTAAAAGCAGGTTGTTTGCTGCACAGGAAACTGGGAACCAAACCCGGATCCTCTGCAAGAGCAGCCTGTGTGCTTAACCACTGTGCATTCCCCAGCTTTATTAGTCATTTATTTAGAGACAGTGTCTCTCTCTGAACGGGAGCTTGCTGTTTTGGTTAGATTGTTGGCCAGCAGGACTCTGGGATCTGCTTGCCTCTAGTTGCAAGTTGTGGGGTAACAGGAACAATGACTGGCCTTTGTAGGGGTGCTGGGGATCCAAAGTAAGATCCCCAAGAGGTGCTCACAGAGCTGTCAGCCCAGCCCCGCCCTAACTATGAGAGAAAACCCTCTCCTTACATCTTCTAGCCTCCTGTCCTGAATGCCCCTTCAAAATTTCAAGTACCTGAAGTGATTCTTTTCTTCCATTAGGCGAATCTTTTTGTTATGTGAATGTGCTGTAATTTAACCTGTTCCGCGCAGAGGCTATGGCTCTCAACCTTTTTGCTATGATCAATTACCCTCATCCCCATCATCTCAGACAGACATCCTTGAGGTGAGCATTCCTAAGTGGACTTGTGTTTACAGCATGTAGTTTGGGTCAACATTACCACAGGGCTTCATCTTAAGTCTACACAAGCAGTAAGTTTCCACACTTGTCAATTCTCCTCAGGTCAGGATAGATGTGAAAACACAGTTGCCACCTCCATAATAAGCGATAGTTCCCCCCCCCCCAGCCAAATATGAGCAACCATAGCTCCAGAGCACAGACTTATATGACTCTAAATATGGTGTTCCAGTGTGTGAGTTTCACAAAATTTGTATAGTAACAGAACAAGCAAGTCATAAATCAAGGTCTATTGAAAATGTGCTGGTAGGGCCAGCGAGGTGGCTCAGAGGTCTCACTGTAAGGCTTGAAGAACCTAAATTTGAATTTGTTCTCTGTGATTCACATGGTAAAAATACATGCATGTGCGCGCAAACACGCGCGCACACACACACATGCACACACAAATGAACTCATATAAATGTATTGGAAAAAACATCACTGGTAGGAATATCAAGTAGGTGGATTAAATCAAAGCAATAAATTCTCTGCCATGAGACTTGGATGTTGGGTGACACTCAGCCTTTGAGATGGGAGAAGCTAGGATTGACTATTCCCTTTGGTTCCTATTAGTAACAAAGTCTTAAGTGGGTAATAAATGCATATTAAGAAAGTTAAAGACAGCCTGAAATAAGTTGTCCTCTGACTGGTCGGTCATATTTCAGCTCTCCACAAGCACGTAAGTTTAAACCAGTCAATCAGCCTGTGGAATGTGTAACAAGGCATGCTCCCCCCCTTCCAGCCCTGCCCAGAGAACTTCACAGCAGAAGGCTGGCTTCTGTGAGGCACATCTCAGCACACATCTGAGATTCCTCAGGGCCTTGGGAGCACAGTGTTAAACAGAGGGAATGAATACAACTTCATAACCTGGAGGACGGTAGATGACATTCCAGTTAGACATTACTAATGCTTCCCTGTCTCTATATGATGGAACATTCTAGCAAAGTCTGGAGTGGGGGGAGGGAAGTTCTTCCGAGTTTCAGAAGTTTTCTGACAACTGATCCTGGCTGCATCATGAAGTCTATTTGTGACTGGCAAGGGATCCCAGGTTTCTTGCCTTGGAAAGGCAAACATGTCCCCAATGTTCTTAAGTTTGTAGGACTGAGCCCAATTTCCTGAACCCAAATAAACAGCAGACAGTTGTACCAGCAGCCTCTAGAGCCTTCCTGAAATCTCCATCACACGCCAGGGCTTAAAATGCTTTCTGATTTCTACTGTGGAACTCCAGCACCTTTGTGCGAAGGGAGCCAGTGTGAGTCAGCCGGTTGTCCTGTCTTCCTCTTGACCAATTTCTTCAGGAACAAGGAGTCCATTGCTGTAGCCACAATAGCAGTATCTGGATTCTCATAGAGAAACATGGTTCTCTTTGTAACATACAGATTTAAATCCCATAACAGAGAAAGGACCACTTCTGAAGATTCCACCAGAGTCCCTGTTTTCAGGATGAGAATCTGTAATAACTGAATCTATAATAAAAGAAAATCGCATCCTCAAGTCGTGAACAACTTAGTCTGAGTCACAGGCAGCCGTCCTTCTCAGCAGAAACACCCCACTGCACCTCTTCAGCATCACTCCTGACTGGGTACGTCTCTTGCAAAGTCTATACTCTCTCATGTTTTCTGACCCCATTCCTGTGGTGTTTGGAGAACGCATGTGTGTGTGTGAGTGCGTGTGTGTGCAAGTGTGTGTCCATACACACTTGTCCTTGTTGCTTTTCTCATTTCTGTGACAAAATGCCAGCTGGAGGAACTTGAGGAAGAAGGGTTTGCTTTGGCTCCCAGTTCAAGGCTGTTGTTCATCATGGAGGGGAAGCACAATGGTCAGGGCTTCAGGCAGCTGGTCACGTTGCATCTACTGTCAGAATCAGAGAGATGGATGCTGGTCCTCTGGTCACTGTCTCCTTTTATTCAGCCTAGGTCTCTACTTATGGGCTGCTGACACACATTTACAATCAGCCTAACCTAGAACTTCCTTACAGACATGCCCAGAGGCTTGTCTTTCAGGTGATTGGAGGGGAAGTGCACCAAGGAGGTCAGGGCTGGCCCAGCTTCTTGCTCATTCTCCTTATGTTTTGAGACAGTGTCTTTCACTGAGCCTGGAGCTCATTGATTTGTCCAGACTGGCAGTGTGCTCCAGGGACCCACCTGTCTCCACTCCCAGTGCACACCTCCAAGCCTGGCTTTCTGTGAGGATGCTGAGGCAGAGCTCTGGTCCTCGTGCTATGCTGCAAGAGCTCATGTGCACTGAGCCATCTCCAGCCCACAGTTCAGTTTCTGATGGCTTACTGTCTAAGTTAGGGTTTTTATTGCTTGATAAAGTGCCATGACCAAAGCAATTTGTGGAGTAAAGGATTTATTCGGCTAACACTTCCACATTGTCGTCCTTCATTGAAAGTTGTTACTGTAGCCACGCCCCCACCTACAGGAGCTCCTTCAAAGCCTCTGATGTAAGCACATGCCTACCCTTTAAAATCTCCAACCACGAGAAAGACTTTCTCTTTTTCTCTGCCCCCCCCCCGCCCCGCTTCCCCCTCCTTAATAAATCTAATATGGCTCCCTTGGCGGCATGCTGGCATGCTTTCAAGTTCTTTTCATGCGTGAAATACTAACAGTCAGGACAGGAACTCAAGCAGGGTAAGAACCTGGAGGCAGGAGCTGATGCAGAGGCCCTTGGAAGAGTTGCTTACTGGCTTGCTTCTCATGGCTTGCTCAGTCTGCTTTATTATAGAACTCAGGACGACCAGCCTAGGGATGGTACCACCCACAATGATCTGGACCCTATCCCCCAGGAATCTGTAATTAAGAAAATGCCTTACAGCTAAATCTTATTGAGATTCCCTTCCTCCAGCTGACTCTAGCTTGTGTCTAGTACACCTCCAAATCAGAGGCCAAACCTTCAGAGTCCCTGGGAATCTTTTTAATGAGGATATTGAGAGCATGTGAGGGATGGGTAATAGAGTGACTACAGAAAGGATCGAAATTAGAGATATGAACACACACACAGACACAGATAGACAGACAGACACACTCTTAGCCTTAGACTGCTTCATCTCATAGAGGCTGACAGGAGGCAGGTTATGAGAAGGTGAGTTGTAATATCTGTGATTAGGATACAGAAATGTGTGTTTGATTAAAAGGGCACATTGGGTCACAGCAGGTATCACACCCTGCACTGTGCCACCGTGACTACAGCCCTGTAAGCAGAACACAGCCATAGCATAAGCAGTCACACAGATAAAGTATCGGGAGAGACTCAAGCTGGCTTAGCAAGATTCTACAAATAAGATGCTTGGCACAATTGATTTACACCCCCTTATTACTCCTGGGAAGATACATATCACAGTGGAAATTGGTTCTATCCAAGGCCCAAGTTTCTCAAGCACTATTCTAGGATACAGTAACTCTTAGAGAACCTTCAGAGATAAAAGGGTCCCACATTCCAGGACATAGATGAGAAGAAAAGATACGGCTGTTGAGCTGCACTCCAAAGCCTGGGGACACTGGCGTGCACGGAGGAGCCTTGGAGGGACAGAGCAGACCGGGCACTGGTCCAGGGGTCTGGTTACAGGAAAGGGGCAGGTGAGAGAAAATGACTGTTTGGGCATGTCCTCAGGTTTGCTGGGGCTCAGTACCAGTGTGGTGATGTGAAGGGGACCTCTACAGCCCAATGGGAGGTGAACAGTTGTGGGGCACCCTGCCTTTGCAACTACCAATGTACTTCTCAGGAGACGGGGACAGTGTCTGACAGGGAGAATCTCAGTTGAAGAGCTGGATCCATCGTTGGCCTGTGGGAACATCTGTGGGATGTTTTCTTAATTGCTGATTGATGTGAGAGGGTTAGTGTCAGCCTCAGGCATGTTGTCCTGTGCTGTGCAAGGAAAGTGAGAGTGAATGAACTAACCCCCCCTCCCCCTCCCCGAGCTGTGTTAGCCAGCGTTTTCTCACAGCCACAAAGCAGCACACCAGGACAGGGATCTTGTATTTGTCCCTGTAAAGGGTTGTTGGGAAGAAAAACAAGAATGGGTCTCCCTCTCCCTGGCCCCTGACCTTTCTCTTCCAGTTGGGATTCTGTCCTTCATGGGTCTCACCACACCAGACCCTCGATTGCCTAGAATGGTCAGCTGAATAAACCTCTTTTCTGGATAAGGCCCCCAGCCTCAGGTTTTCAGTTATAGCAACAGAAAACTGACTAATTCAGTAGGTGTGTCTGACTCACAGAGTGGCTAAGAAAAGCCTCTATAAAATTATACTTTTTTTCTTGTAAATAGCGCATTTGCCAATAGCTCTAGACTATGAAAATCACTCTACTGTATATAGTGTATCCCATCATTCACAGAAGGGGTACAGCTGACTCAAACCTCTTTAGCTGGTCACTTTTCAGACCACACTGAACAGCTTAACTTATCGAGGGGGAGGTGGCTGAAGGCTTTGAAGCCATAACAGGAGTCTGCAGCTGATGGACAGAGAATGGCGATCTCCAACAGAACCATTTCTTCTCAGTACCAAGCCTCACCTAGCTGAACTGAGACAGGTCAGACAAATGTTTATTCCTGGAAGGCAGACTAACGAGGGTGCTGCATTTTGGTCTTGTTGGCAGAGCAGACTCCTGTAGCCACAGGTACTCCACGACCTTGGCATCAATATTACATGGGCTCCTTCCCCTCCCTCAGCACTGAGCGTGGGGTTTTGTCTGCAATAACTATTCTTCATCATGCCTAAGTGACTTACTCATCTCAGTTTTGAATTTCAATAAGCACTATGGAGGGATCAGTTTGGAGATTCATTTGCCTTTTTCTAGAAGAAAGGCAGCCCCCTCATGCTCTCTCACACTCAGTTCTTCTTTGAGGCAAGCTGACATTCCCTCCCCCTTCCCCAGCGTTCTCTCCCCAGTTCCCCCCTCAGGCAGTCTGATGGTCTTAGGATGTGATTCTATCTGAGTTCCTAGGATTGTTAGCAGAAACCTGTCATGTTCATCTTTAAAATAATAGGCACGGTTTCCCCATCTTTACTGGTACCTAGGCTGTGTGACATCTTTAATTACTAGAAGCCGACTTCACCAAGTGTCTTCGTGTTGACAAATTCTTCAGATTTCTCCATGTCTTTGTAGTCTAAGTGAAGACAGGCAGGGATGAACATCAGAGTTGTCAAGTTCGGGAGAGGTAGGAACACAAAGCCCTTCCAATTGCATGCTCTCCGACCTGGAGCAGCTGCTATGGTCAGGCTAACAATACGAATTGGAAAAGGTGTGTTGCATCATTCTTCTGAATAATCATGAGCCCTAGCAGAGTTTACTGAGAGTGTAGGGAAGGAGTGTAAGGGTGCTTTCTTCAGCTCACAAGGCGGAGGATGTTCCAGATCCATCATACCAACAGTATGGAGTAGACAGTGTCAACAGATGTGAGTGTATTGTCTTTTCTTTAATCATTATAGACAAACCCCCCTTTTACCAGGAGCACCTCAAAATCCAGGACCTTAAACAAAGCAGGTAGGTTTGTCAGGTCTAGAGGGGAACTCAGTTGGTAAAGTTCTTTGACATATGTTCTAATTTTGTTTCTGCTGTTGTAACAATTACCCCACTGAGAAGAGACATAGGCAAGGAAAGTTAGTTACTAGAAAGTTAGAAAGAGTTATTCGGTCAAAATTCCAAGTTACAGCATGCCATTTTGGGAAATTTAATGCAGGAACTCAAGCTGCTAGCCCAATCACCCCCATAGTCAAGAGCAAAGAGAATGAACTCACCTTTGCTTGCTTGTTTCACTCTTAAAACATTTCAGGGCTCAGCCTAGGGAATAGTGCCACTCAAAATGCACTGGGGTTTCCTACAGCAAAGAACAATTAGGCCAGTCTTTTACAGACATGCTCAAAGGCCAACCTAAACTCGGTAAGTCCTCACTAAGACTCTTTCCAGGTGATTCTAGGTTGTGTTCAGTTGACAAATAAAAGTGACTAACATTGCACATAGACATGAGGACCTGGGTTAAATTCTACAGCGATCCATAAAAACTGTTAGGCATGGTGGCTCATGCTTGTGATCTCGGTGTTGAGAAGGAAATGGCAGGAGGATCTCTGGGGATCATTGGCTACCAGACAAGCTTCTGGCCAGTGTCTTGAAAAGTAAGGCAGGGGCTGGAGAGATGACTCAGCAGTTAAGAGCACCATCTGCTCTTCCAGAGGACCCGGGTTCGATTCCCAGCACCCCAGCACCCACATGGCAGCTAATAGCTGTCTGTAGTTCCAGTTCCAGGCAAACACCAAGGCAAATAAATAAATAAAGTTTAAAAAAAAAAAGAAAAGAAAAGTAAGGCAGAAGCCTACTGATGAACAGCACCCAAGGCTGGCCTCTCTGACACACATGCACACAAACCTTCATACTCCAGGGTCTCAGAAAGAATAAGCTTTTCTACCAACTGGCACAGACATTGTGGTTTCCATTGTTTTTTGACTGACAAGCACTCAGCACAAGTTAACAGAATTAAAATCTGTTGTGAAGCTTACACTGAATATAATATGGTGTTTCAGTGTGAAGCGACCCTTTTATTCCTCCTTCCTGCCAAGTAGCTCTTAAAAACTATAAACTTTTGAAGAACAATCTTATAGATCAACTGAAATTTCTTATGGCCTTATTGAATTTTTACAATCAGGGTCTTTAAATCTGGGGTATTTTAAAATTCACATGAGAAACTTAAAATTTTTCCCTAGGGTGTCGAAATGCCTCGACTTGTAACAGCAATAAAGAAGGCGATGGTTTAAAGCCTACTTGGAAACAGGAAGACATTGAAATCTCCTCTATTAAAGAGGGGGAAGAACTAGGCATACCAGAAGGTCTGCAACGAAAATAGTGACTGTCATAGGTACTGGTGTGACTGAGGAGAAACTGAGTCACGTGTGCAGCTGTGGGCATACAAACCATGTAAGCAACTTAATTTTGTTAAACTTTGTTTAAAATGTGTTTTAAGAAGAATGTAATTGATGCACGGTGATTTATGGGCTTGTGGGACTTTTATTCCTTAGTCTGTCTTTTTGTCCCCTCTGACAGCTATTTCTTCTTTTTAAAAAAGATATTGTACAATTTTACATGTATGAGTGTTTTGCCTTCATGTATATATGTGTACCACTCATGTGCAGCATCTGTGTAGGTCAGAAAGGGGCACTGGATCCCTTGGAACTGCAGTTATAGGCAGTTGTGAGCCACCATGTGGGTTCTGGGAATCAACTGGGTCCTATGGGAGAGCAGCCAGTGCTCTTGGCCAGCAAGCTGTGCCTCTAGTCCTGTACTTTCTCTTTGCCTCTCTCTCTCTTTGGGTCTTCCTTTTGAGACTCACTATGTAGCTCAGGCTGGCCTTGAACTAAAAGCAATCCTTCCTGAGCCTCCCATGTGCTGGAAGTACAAGTGTGAGCTGTCATGTCTGCTGAAGCTATTTTAATAGACGTATACACATGATCATATATAGAGATCACATCAGAGCAATAACATTGTCTCAGGTAGCTGCCATTTCTTTGTGTTAAAAGTCCTCTGTGATGGCGACTTTTAAACAGCGTTAATTGCTATGCGCCATGGTGGAACACTAGAAGTTATTTCTCTTACCCTACTGCAGAACAATGTCTGCTCAGTAAGCATGATGCCTTCTTTGTACCTTCCCATGACGTGTCATCTTCTCTGTGTCCTCCCACGACACATCATCTTCTCTGTGCCCTCCCATGACACGTCATCTTCCCATGACCTCTCCCCAGGCTTTGGTCATCACTCTTTTCTGACACTACAGTCAGCTCTTCAGATCCCACAAATGAGTGTGAGCATGCTCTACCCACGTCCCTGTGTCTGCTCTACTTCCTCTCAGTTTTCTCCAGTGCCTTGCAGGGATTACAACTAACGGAATCACGCTGTTCTCGACTCCGTCGTATTCCATGGTGTACACAGACAGTGTCTTCTTTTCTGTCCATCTGTTCGTGCTTGCTGAGAGCAGTGCTGTGGCTCACTAGAGAGCACAGCGTCCCTTCGATAGACAGACCTTGACTCTTTCTGAGGTTTTCCCTAAGTGGAATTACTATATTGTACGGTAGGTAAATCATTTTGGAATTCCCATGCTATTTTCCATAAGGGATGTACTAGTTTATATTCTGACCCACAGTTTATAAGAGTTCCTGTAATTCAGTATCTTTACCAGAGTTTATATTTGTATTTTAATGACCATTTTGACTGGGTAATAGGACAAAGCAAATAGGACACTTAATTTTGGTGCGGTTTTGCTTTTCCCTGATGGCTAGTGATGTTGAGTAGTTTCTTTTTCTAAAAGAGTTATTCTTACTGTATTTAATTGCATGCAGAAGTGTGCATGTGCGTATGAGTGCAGTGTCCATGGAATCCAAGAGCAGGTGTTGGATCCTCTGGAGCTGGAGGTCCAGGTGGTTGTAGACCACTCAATATGGGTGCTGGGCACCAGACTCATGTCCTCTGGAAGAGTAGCAAGCACTTCTAGCCATTGAGCCAGCTCTCTAAATTCTATTTATAGAAAAGATTTATTATTTGTATTTAGTATGTGTGTGTCGTTTTGTATGCACATATTTGTTAGTAGCCTTAGAAGCCAGAAGAAGGTGCTAATTTGCATATCTTACTTAGGTAAGTGTTCAGAACATTCACTATGTTTAAAATTAAGTTATTATTTCTGTTGCTGTAGAGTTGCTTCAGTTTCCTTAAGTCTCCTGGACCTCAATGACAGCAGCATGCGTTTTCTCGCATTCCTTTCCATGGCATCTTCTTTAGAGCATTGATTT
Organism: Sigmodon hispidus; assembly: GCA_004025045.1. Classification (NCBI taxonomy): domain Eukaryota; kingdom Metazoa; phylum Chordata; class Mammalia; order Rodentia; family Cricetidae; genus Sigmodon; species Sigmodon hispidus. The sequence continues at coordinate 13,683 of PVIH01018153.1, read as the reverse complement.
TTAGACAGATATTACCCACTTGCCCACTTCTGCCATTGCTGCTCACATCTTGGGGTTACTTTCAAAACTCTTTGCCTAGGCCGTGCTCAGGAGCACCCCCATGTTCCCTCTGCTGACTTCACTGCTCTGCTCATGCAATTATGTCTCCCATCATTTTTTGGGCTTATTTCCCATGCGTTGCAGGAGAGGCCCCTCTACTCTTCCACGTGTGGATATGTGGCTTTCTCTCCTCTCATGTCTATTTCTTCTCTCTTGGTCTGAAGCAAGCAATCCCGACCATAAACATGCTGATTTATGCCAATGTTTTGTATTTTATTTTCCTAGTTTACATGTTTTTAATTTTAGAAAAGAATGCAGTTCACGTGAGCACTGCATTTCCACCATTTGCACCCATTGTTTTCCCCTTCGTGTTCTCCCATGGCCCCAGGGGGCCAGCTGTAAACATATACACTAAGCAACATTAAATGCACTCAGCAGGATATCTCTGTAAAATACTGTGTGTGACAATAATAACTAAAGGGGGACAGGTACATGTTGGTCTTAATGCTGGTGCCATATCTAAAAATTTATGTTGAAAACTGACAGATGGGAAGTGGCCCAAACTGGATGCTTCACCTATAGTTCCTCCATGGCAACAGTCTGCATAACTATATTGGTACCAAAAGCAGGAAACAGGCGTGCCCGGGGACAGCTTCGACCTTAAGAGAGGACTCCAGCTCTTACACCAGGGCTCATAATGGCTTCAAGGGACTCAGTATCATCTTGACCTCTGTAGGCACCCGTATTCAAGTGTACGTACCCATACACAGGCATACAAATATACAAATGACGGAGTTTGAATTTTTTTTTGAAAATTAAATTTGAAATTTTTTAATGTATGTTTTTAGTTTTTTATTTGGTTTATGTGGTAGAAATATTTATTTTAATATAATATTTTTTGTATTATGATTTTTGTAAGGGAATATTTAGAAGGTAAAATAATTAGGATGTAGTTGAGGTTTGGGTTTATATGGTTAATATGTGTTTTTTGTAATTTTTTTTTTATTAATGTTAATTTTTTTTGGTTTTAGTAGAGAATTTTTTGGGACTATTTAGATTTTTATTTTTATTTAAAGTTTTGAATAAATGAATTAGTTTATAGTTTTTAATATTAATAATTGGATGTATGTGGGTTATATTTTTTAATAGTTTTTGGAAATTATTAAGTGTTTTTAATTTGTTTTTTTTAAGTTGTATTTTTTGAGGTTTAATTGTTTGCAAGTTTATTTTATATTTTAAATAATTGATAGAATTTTTTTTGTATTTTTTTAGGGGCAATGTGAAGTTTTTAATTAGGCAACATTTTTTAAAATTTTTTAAATAGTTTTTTTAAGGTGTTTATGTTTGGGTTTGTTAATAATATATTATTTATATAGTGGTAAATAATAGACTGTGGGAATTGTTTGTGTATTATTTTTAATGGCTGTTGGACAAAATATTGGCATAGGGTGGGGCTATGGGCTATTTAATATTTTTTGTGGAAGGACTTTTTATTGGTATTTTTTTATTGGGTATAAATTATTAAAATTAGGTATAGTGAAAGTAAATTTTTTTTGTTTTGTTTTTGTAGAGGTATTGTAAAAAATAGTTTTTTAGATTAATAATTATTATAGGTTATTTTTTAGGTAGTAAAGAAGGTAAAGGTATATTAGATTGTAGGGTGTTTATGGGTTGAATTATTTTATTAATTGTTTTTAAATTTGTTATTATTTTTTATTTTTTAGATTTTTTTTGACTATAAATATAGGGGAATTTTATGGGCTGGTTGATTTTTTAATATGTTTAGTTTGTAATTGTTTTTGTATTAATTGTTTTAGGGTTAGTAATTTTTTTTTGTTAAAGGCTATTGTTGGGTTTAAATAGGTTTATTTGTTAATTATTTTAAAGGCAGGGTTGTTAGTGTTTTAGGGATGTTTGTAGTTTTAAGATTGTGTTTTTGTGTAATTTGAATGATTGATGGTTGTTTTATGTAGCTTTTTGAGGTATTATTTTTAAGGTTATGATTAGTTTTTTGGCTAGAATGTAGGCTTGGAGGAATTTTAATTTGAGTGTTTTATTGTTGTAGGAGATCACGATTTTATAAGCTTATTGTTATGTTGGCTATGTATGGCTTTAATTTTGTTTTTTTTTTTGGTTTTATGTATTTTAGTTATTTTATATTTTGTTTTATTTGAGACAATGTTTTAATATTTAAAAATTGAATGTTTATTTTTTTTTAGAGGCCACCTGGGGTGTTAGGTTTGTTGAGTTATGATTGAAACATTAGTTTTTGTGTTGATTAAGTTTTGTATAAAAATATTGTTTATTTTTATTGTTAATTTTGGTTTTTGTTTATTTATGGAGGTTTGTTAAAATATGTGTTTTATTGGTTTGTTGGATATTATTAATTTTTTTGTAAGGGCAATTTATTATTTATGGTTATATGATTTATTGTTTTAGACTTGGAATTTGTTATTTGTTTTGAGGACATTGTTTTTTATTGTGATTGGATATGATTGAACTTTTTTTGGCTTGGAGGTTTGATTTTTGGGGGCTTCCCTGGGGAAGCCCCGAGTTATGTTTTTTGATGGTAAAAGTTTGTCATTTTTGTTTTTTATAGATTTATATTTATTTGTTTAATGTTTATTTTTGTTATATTTTTTATATAGTTTAGGAGGTAGTGGCTTTTTGTTTAAGTTATTTTTGTGATTGGAAAAGTTTTTATGTTTGTTTTGTTTATAATTTTTTTATATGGCCTGGCTTATTATAACTGAAGTAAATAATGTTTTGATTTTTTATTTTAGTATTAGTAATGGCTTGACTTATTTAATTTTTTTATTATGGTGTAGATAGTTAGTATTAAGTGTATATTGAATCTATTTGTTTAAGGGTGTATTTTTGATTTTTAATGGCATGATTAATTTTTTATATGTTATATTAGTATTATTGAAGGCTAAAGAGAGTATTAATTGTTTTTTAACTTTTGTATTTGACATTGTTTTATTTATAGTCTGAGTTAACTTTTGTAAAAAGTTTGTATAAGGCTTTATTGGACTTTGTTTAAGTTGGGTATATGACTTAATTTTTTGTTTTGGGTTTAAAACTTTTTTTTAAGTATTTAAGGCGGCAGTATGACACAGTAACAGAGTATGGTCATCATAAGTAGCTTGAATTGATAAATTAGTAAATTGGTCTTTTTTAAGGATTTGGTTTTTGGTAACATTTTTAGTTTGATTTTGAGATTTTAAGGTTTTAGTTTTTTTTTAATTAATTTTTTTATTGGAAGTTTTGGCTATCGTTTAACACTGTGTTTGTTAAATTTTTTTAGTTATTAGGAATTATTTGATTTTGTGTTGACTATGAGTTTAAGGATTGTTTTATAAAAGATGAGTGTATATTATAGTTTATTATGGTTTTTTTATTTGTTTTAAATTTTTTATGGGTATAGGTTTATAATTGTATTTTATATTGTTAGAAGTCTTTTTATGTGGTTGTGGTTTTTTGGCCTCTGTTATAACTGGGAATAGAGTTGGAGGGATGGGGGGTAGTTTTTTTATGGTAACTATTTTAGGTGAAGAACTTTTTTTGTAGTAGCACTATTTAAGAGGGGGCTTTGGGTTATTTTGAGTAGGTATTGTCTCAAGATTTTTTTTTTAAACTTTTAAGTGAGCTTTATAATCTTGTAACTTAGTGGTAATGGTTTTTTTTAGTGTTTTATAGTCTTTTATAAATGATTTTTTTAACAATTTTATAGAATGGGAATTTTTTTGTTTTTATATTTATTTGTTTTATTATTTTTTGTTTAAATTTTTTAGAGTTTTTATTTATTATTTTAAAATTTTTATTTATTCTTTTAAATTTTTTATTTAATTTTTTAAAATTTTTAGCAATATGAGTTTTAAATTTTTTTGTGATTAAAGTAGACCTCTCTTTTATGGAAATAATGAGTTTTTGGAGTGTCTTAATATGTTTATCTATGTCAGACATTTTAGCCTCATATTTTTTATGTTGAGATGTCTTAAAATAGCTAAGTATGAAGTATATTATTACACAAAAAAGCAAAATGACTCTTGGGTGGAGATAACTTTTAAATGTGTAATCTTGGAAATAATCTTTTATTATCATTGTGACAAAGTGAGAAAAATTTTGAACATTTATCTGGTAAGACATTGTAGAAAGGAAAAAAAATATATAGAAAAGAAAAGGAAGAAAAAATATATTCAGATGTAATGAGAACTTATGGCCAGCAGATGTTGCTGTCATGATCAGCAGCGGCAGCAATGGTGTGGGAAATGAGGTGGCGATTTGGCTGGGAGGGTCTTTTTTAGATCTTTTAACAAATCTTATTAGGCGTGCTCTACTAGAACGGGTCAATCTGTCTCTCAGGAGGTTTGTCGCGAGTAGATTTGTTTCTGGTTGTGTACAGGAGGCTTGTACGCAGCTGGTAACCAAGTTCAGACCGGCTCTGTGGGTGAGTGAGGAACCTGGCGGGTTTGTAGAATTAGCCCCACGTTGGGTGCTAATTATTGTGGTAAAAACTTGTCTTGAGATATGTTTTAAATGGGGTTTATTTGGTGAAAATTGTTTATAAAACAGAGTTGGTTTTAAGAGAAGATGACAGGATGAGGTTGTAGTGTGTCGGAGCCTTTTTAAGGAAGATTTTTTATTTTTATGTCGTATGTTTGAACTCTCGGGCAGCTGGGGCAAACTGTGTACCCGGTCGGGGAACTCTCGCGAGAGAATGATGACTTTTTGTCTTGGTTTTTTTTTTTTTTTGAAGGTCTACTTCTGGAATCCTTTTTAGTTAACCACGCCCCGCTCGTCTCCAGTCCTATGACACGATCGTTTACATATATAGTTTTTGATTTCCCGCTACATACAAATATTTCTTTTAATTTCTCCATTTCTCAAGCACACATTGGAGTGTGTACAAGTCCATCACCAACATGTACCATCACTGCCATTAAGACACAGGCATGCTCTTCCGGAATGAGCCTCCTTTGCTGTACTTTCTGCAGGCCATACTCCATTTGTAACCTCTAGCAAGCACTATGACTTTGTTCTTTTAAAAAATATTCTGGAATGCTCTGGAACCGTGATATAATTAACTTTTGAAAATTCATCCCCCTACCCATTCAGCCTAATTCCTCTGAGATCAATTCAAATTCTTGTGTTTATCATTCATTTTTAAAAATTACTGAACAGCAGTAGGTGATGTACAAATCCATTTCACCGGTTATTCATCTGTGGCCATCTGGGCTGCTTCCAATGCTTGATAAATATCAATGAAATGGCTGTGACTATCTGTGATTTCTACAGTTGCTCACTTGTGTAGTAAGTACCTGGTTAGATTGAAATGAAAGTGAGAGACCAGTTTCTGTTCATCCTTTCTGTGTGCCCTATAGAACTGCCTAAGCATCTGACTTCTCATCATTCTCACCATGTCCTTGGTCTGGTCACTATATTCTCTGTTAGCCATTCTGATTGTGTGTGTGCATGTGTGTATGTATGTATATATTTATTTAAGTGTGTATGCATGTACATATGTATATATAATGTATTTAAGTGTATGTACATATATACATATGTATATATATTTAATGTATGTGTGTTGCATGTATACCCACAGACAGAGGCTAGCAATCAAATCAAATCCCTTGGTGATATAGTACAGTCTTTTTTTTTCATTTTCTGGTACCTCTGCTGGTATGAGTGCTGGGAGATTAATTCCAGTCCTGACATAAAAGCAGCCAACATTTTTTTTTTTGGTAAGGATTTATTTATTTTTATTTTCTTGCATGAGTATTTTGCCTGCACGTATTCATGTACACCATGTGCATGTAGTATCTGTGGAGGCCAGAAAAGAGTGCTGGATCTGCTGGAATTAGGGTTATCAACAGTTGAGAGCCACCATGTGGGTGGGAGTGTCAAACTAAACCCAGGTCCTCTGGAAGAGCAACCAGTGTTCTTAACCATTGAGCCATCTTTGGTTTTCTTTGTTAGCTTATTTGAGACAAAGTCTCATGTAGCCTTGTTAGAAGGTTGGCTTCAAACTCACTGCATAGCAAATTCTCCATGTGTCATATTTTTATTAGCCAATGGTATATTATCTTTCATGGGATACCTGTTTATTTGTTTTGCACATATGGTAGTCACTTAATTTTTTGCTATTAAGTAATTATTTGCTTTAGATATGAGAACTTCATTGGATGCATGACTTATAAATACTTTCTACTCATTTGTAGCTTTTTGCCTATCCTCATTTGAAAAGATTTATCTTTATCTTCATATATGTGTATGCATGCATTTATATGTGCACATGAGCACAGTGCCCAAAGAGGCCAGAAGAGGGCGCCAAATTCTCCTTGGAGCTGGAGGCACGGGTGGTTGTCAACTATCCAGTATTTCAAGAGATCTTAAATGGGCACAATAGACTTAGCCAAGTTTCCAGTTAATACAAAAGGATACTCTGTACTCATAGACAGCACATGAAATATAGTAGTCAGTACATGGCTCACCCTAACAAAGTATAGTGGAGCAAGCTCAGCTTTAGCTCCACAAATTAGAGCAGACCAGCCTTTGCTTCCAATAATTTCCATGGGAAGCATGAAGTTGTGCATATAAATATGCTGACATCTTTCAACAGCTGGAAGGGCTCATTCTGGGAGTGAACGCAGTGAGGAACAATCAGAGCTGGAAGAAGAAGAAGTGATTGGCGTGCTGACATGCCACCACAGTAAGAACTGCAGCGGGGAACAATTACATCGCTCAGAGAACACTTCACAATTGGAAGGAAGAGAATTATTTCAGCACTGAAAAATTTCACAGCTGTGCTCCCAAACAAACCTGGAAATGCACATTATAGGTGCTGGAAACAAAAGAGCCTGTTATTTTCTCTACTTTTAGGTAAGTGGTAAAGTACTGGGAGGCAGCAGAACAGCATGCTAAAGGACAACTCAGTTGCCTTGTCAGCACCTCAGTCTTGCTGGCTGCCACAGCTGAACGTGTAGCTATCCCCCACAAAAGCAAGGTTGGGTGTGCAGTCTCAGGGAAGGTGGACTTGCTGTGACCCTCCTTCCCATATATGCACAATGATTGTACTGAGCAGGGCTCAGAGCATGTCAGGTGTGTGTTTGTAGAGAACTGAAGAGCACGCCCAGGTGCTGATCGGCCCTCAGCTTCCACCTTGTTTGAGGCAATGTGTGCCGCTGAGCCATGGAATGCTGAGGGTTCTTCTGTCTGCACTTTCACCTCACCATCAGAGATCTGGGATTATAGATATGAGCTGACACATCCAGCTTTATGTGGCTTCTAGGGATGTGAATTCAGGCCCTCATGCATACCCACAAGCTCCTCATTTTACTCACTGAGGCTCCTCATTCATTGTCTCCCCATTGTGTTTGCTCTGTCTGTGGGTGGGGTCACTTACTGCTGTATATGGTCACAAGAATTAAATGTATGCCTGAGTCTTTGTATGGCACATAAATGTGTCATAATATAGTGCACTGGACTTAGTTCTTGGGCCCTGCACCTTACAGAATGCTCTATTTAGGTCCTAGAGTCTGGGGTGTCTAAACCCTTCTTGGAATGGTGAGTCTTTCATGCAAATATGTAGTTCTGAGCTGAGTCCTTTCATCATGGAGCCTGCTTCAGTGAGATTTTCAGTAAGGCATATGCTGTGTCTTACTTGGTTTACCAAACTATCTGGAGTAGAACACAATCTTGAAGCCTTGGGAGACTACCTTTAATGCCTTGGGTGCTGGTTCCAAAAGTCGATGAATTATTTTCTGGGGATAGAAGAAGTTAAATGTGTGAGTGACCAAGGTTGCATTATTATCTACTGGAGGAAAAAAATGACATAATGAGACAAAAGTCCTACTTTATTAACTAACACCAGGGAAGGTTGTTCTGGGAATTAGCATCATATTAGAGGAGATTTGCTCTTCATTTTGCTGGCACGAGGATGTTCTGTGATTTGATCCAGAAAAAGAGCCAGATAGTCAGAATGTGGGAAACTTTGAGCCAAGAATATCCTAGGAACCTTTTATAATGCTGTTGGATGCAGAACTGGTAGGGATTAGTCCTTCAGGTAAATGCGCATCAGTGAGTCTGTAGTTTGTTTGTATAGAAAGTTCTCAGGGGGTCTGAGAGATGGCTATGTTGGCAAAGTGTTTGTCCTACAAGCATGAGGACCGAAGTTTGATCCCCAGATTCCATGTGAAAAAGCCAGGTGTGGTAGAAAACACTTGCAATTCCAGCAGTTTTGAGGCAGGGGCAGGAGGATTCCTTGAACTCACTAGCCAGTAGGGATAGTTCAAGAGGTAAAGAATAGGGTAAAAGGTCAAAAAGAACAAGACAGATGGTTCTTAGGGAAGAACACTCAAAGTGGTCCTCTGGCCTTGACCTGTGTGCATACACACTGGCATGCATGCCTGAACACACACGGAAGTTCTCCCTGGTAAGGAGGCTTCATGCTCCTTGAGAATCTGTAATGATGGTGTACCCTTAGACAATGAATCATGAATGAAGCTACTCAAGCCTGTGTGGGGACTATGAACGTGTTCTAAAGGGTTACAGAGCTTCCTAGCAGAAGAGTGAAAGCCTCGGAGCTGCTACTGGGAGCCCTGCTGTCATTAGTGTGTGTGCCATCAGGAAAGCAGATACTGTGCTGGAGAGTACGCATGCTTAGGACTGTAGAGAGGGCCTGGCAGTTAAGAACACTGTCTACTTTTCAAAAGGACCTGGTTTCAGTTCCAAGCTTCCATATGGCAGCTCACAGAAGTTTCTAACTATGGTGACATGGGATCTGACATCCTTTTTTTACCCTTTTATTGGGCACCAGCCATACAGGTGGTGCACATACATACATGCAAGTCAGGCACTCTCAAACGTGCAAACGTGCTGCTGGTTAAAAAATGGAAGGAGTGTACAACCTTCCCCTGCAGCAATTTGAGCATCATTCATGGCTTTCAGAGTTCCAAAGGAGCTCAAAAGTCTGGGAAGATATGAGCATAGCAACCTGAAACCACAGAGCATTTTACACCAATCTTGGAGATGCACCCAGTGGCACCAGTTTCTGTACCCATTAAAGGAGTATCTACACAGTGTAATTTATCTTCATGCCCTCCTCTTAGACATGTGACTTAGTCACTTTTACTTGGCAAAAATACAAGCATCAATGGTTCTTTCCCCTTTTCACTACAAGAAGTGCATGTCTTGGGTTAAGACTTCTAAGACCAAAGGTAAGCCACTAGGTTTGAATAGCAAGTCCTAAGTATAAATCGCAGTGTGCAATTCCACACTACTACCTGTGTGGTGTGCAATTCTACACCACACCTGTGCAGTGTGCAATTCCATACCACACCTGTGCAGTGTGCAATTCTACACCACTACCTGTGCAGTGCCCAATTCCACACCACTACCTGCATGCCTCAGAGAGTTTCCCACATCTCCTAAGGTAATATTCTGTCCTGCCTTTCCTCCACCCCACCTGGGCACACTGCTCATTCTTCTAGAATCATATAGTGATTTTCCCAATGTCCTGTCTTCTTGAAATTATGCCTCGTCACCTGTCTCTACCACAGCAGATCCTAAACTCAGCTCTGAAAGATCACCTTCTTCCCCTCTGTCACCTCAGCCCTCCTGATGAAATCTATCTCCTCCATGAATGAACGGCTCTCTCACTCTGGCTACAATGCCAGCCACACCTCCCTTTCTCTAAGTCTTCCAGAACTTCCCTTGCACACATGACTCACATTTGTCATAACCGGCATTCTCTCACTCTTTTACTGGTTTGCTCCAATTGGCAAAACAAGAAATCTGGTCTAGGAATACTGCGAACCTTCTAGAGGCCTCCTTAACGGGAGGTCATGAAACTGAATGCTTTATGGTGCTGAAATGCACACTAGGCACATCCCCCACCACTGCACTGCAGCCCAGTTCTCCTGCTTAGCATTTCCCAAGTGCCATTTGTCCTCTTTGTGCTTGAGGACCCATGTCTCCAGGCTGGCAAAGGCACCTTCAAGCCTTCTCATACTTCCTTGACACACTGGTGCTCAGGCTTAATGGGGCATCTGAACACCCACCTTCAGGGCACGGGCCAGCAGGAGCGGGAGAACTTAGCACCAGAGAAAGGGGTAGAATGCTGTCTTTTGGCATGCTATGGCTGATGCACTCAATCTCACAAGTGCTGTGTGCACAAGATTAGGTCACATAACAAAATTATCTAGAGCCAGACTCACTGCCCACAGTTGCCACAGCTTCATGCTTCAGTGGTACTTGAGGGAACCTGGCACACAACCTGTCTGACACCAGCTGGCCTCTCTAAGCCACAGTCCTGTGCTTCCACATTGTCTGGCTGCCCAATGCTAACATGCCCCTCGCCTCTCCACCAGAACTCCCACTGGACTTTGAGGCTCTACCACCACTAGATAAGACTGGATCAGTATGCCTCCTGTTTCTCTCTAGGTGTCTTTCTACCTAACTGGAACCATGTGGTTCTGAAGAATTTTGTCAGAGTCTTTCTTCACCAATCTTATGAGCAGAGGAAACACACTGAGAAACTAATGAAGCTGCAGCACCAAGGAGATGACAGCATCTTTCTTCAGGATATCAAGAATCCAGACTGCGATGGCCAGGAAAGTCAGCTGGATAGAATGGTATGTGCTCTGCATTTGGAAAAGAGTGTGAGTCAGTCACCACTGGAATTGCACAAGCTGACCACTGGCAACAACTACCCCATTATGTGACTTCTTCGAGACCCATTACCCGAATGAGCAGAGAATATCCATCAAAGAACTGGGTGACTACCCATCCAACATGTGAAACTCAGGGGCCCTTGAATGGCATGGCAGGATATTCCTTTGACAAGTACACCTTGGAACACACTGATAACGAGAGCTAAGCTGACTCCCCTAGGCCAGGGTGACTCCAGTGGTCATCGAGGCGGCATAGGCATGTTAGCGGTGCCTTTGGCGGGCACATCAAAACATCTACTTAAGCTCTTCGACTTGTATCATTCCTTCAAGTAAGGAAACTTGGCACTCCCTCACCCCCATAATTACCCATTTTGTCCCCTGACCAAGAGTGACAGCATTCTGCTTGCCCTTCTCCAATCACCTCCTGTCAAGAAATGAGTGGGTGCTCCCTACCTTAAGGATCTATGAGTTCTTTGGTCACTGTGGCTCACATTACCAACTAGAGAAAAAGCCACATCACATATGAAGCTCTGGCAGATATGGGAGTTTGGATATAATTGTTTCCCAATAAGCTCATAGGGAATGGCACTATTGGAAATATGGCCTTGTTGGACTAAGTGTGTCACTGTAGAGGCAGGCTTTAAGGTCTCATATATGTTTAAGCCATGCCCAGAAAGACAGACATATCCTGTTGCTTGTGAGTCAAGACTTCTCAGCTACCTCTCCAGCATCATGTCTGCCAGAACACCACCATATTCCCCCAGGATAATGATGGGTTAAAGCTCTGAAATTGTAAGCCACCACCTCAGTTAAATGTTCTCTTTATGAGTGTTGCCATGGTCATGGTATCCTTTAGGCAATGGGAACCCTAATTATGACAGCATGAAACCTATGACAATCCCAGAGGCGGAAGGAGGGCATCATCTGAAACTCATACATTATGGGAGCCTCCTGAAACCTGGGGCCTGGAAAGAAATTTGACCTGTGATATTGTAGGGCGTGGTTGGCCCTTGCGCAACTTTCTGGAACATTGCATCATGTTCCCCAGCTATTGCACCTCTGCCACTTATGCTGATTAGGCACTGAGTAGTGACCTATCCAATGTGATCCCTGACTATGCTAATTTGGCACTCCTTACCACCTATCACCAGCTATATGCTAATGAGGCATTACTTTGGACCTATCACCAGCTATATGCTAATGAGGCATTACTTTGGGCACCAATCATATGGCTACACACGTCCCAGTTTCCCTATATAAGCAGGCTGCATTTCAGGCATGAGGTCTTTCTTCCACCATTCTACCTCAACTGAGCTATATTCCAATAAAGTGTGATCCGAGAAGAATCGTGCATGTGGTGACTCATCATTCTGCAGGCCAGAAAACAGCTCACCACAAGTGGTGCCGAAACCCGGGAATCTTCGAGCCCTGCAGGGAAGACCGATTCAGAACTCGACACATGGAGTGGACCGTCGGTAAGTAGTCCATCCAGATATGCGGGTGCTCCTGGGAGGTCTAGAGCCTGAGATCTTTGCTGCAGTTTTTTCATCCTAGTTGTCCTGATTTTTCTTGCCTGCTTGTGGCTGCGGTGCCACCAACCCGGCAAGGAGTGCCTTCCCTGGCCGTGGGATAAATCAAATGTGTGTCCGATCTAATAAGCCACTCGTAGATCAGAGCGCAAGATGGGGAACAAATTGTCTGCTGACCCCACGACCGAGTTCCATGAACCTATTCAGACTATATTGAGTAGTCGAGGGGGGCTAAAGCTTTCCTGTAGAACCATAAGCCGGTTGCTGGAAAATATCAAAAGCAGTGCTCCATGGTTCGGGGTGTTGGGCAGTTTTACTATTCCATCATGGGAAAAACTTGGCAGGGATCTAGAGAAACATAACACTGAGGGAACACTTTCCCAAGGCACCCTTCTGCTATGGTGTATGATCTATTATTGCTTAAAGGATGGAAAATATGAAGGCATTATTCAGCAAGGACCTAAGGCTCTCAGTATATGCCAGGATAGTGCATCAGAAAATGGAGGCACAGGGACTACAAAAGATAGGTCTAAGAAAAAGAAAAAGGAAAAGAAAAATTCAGAAGCAGTGCCAGGACTGTACCCAGTCCTAGATGAATTTAAAGATTTATATATATCTCAAGATGAGCTAGACCCTGAGGAGAGGGAGAGAGAAGAAAGAAGAGTGTACATGCCGAATAAAGGACCTGGTCAGTTGCTGCAGAAGAATCTGAAGGAGATTCAGAACTGCAGTAATCAGGGGGGTTAACTGGTAAGTCTCACAGGAAAATAGTGGGACCTGCATTAAGCAGGAAAACTCTGCTTGTAGAAAAAAGCAGAGAACAAGGCATCTGCTGATGAGCGGATCTAACCTGTTGGTATTTTGGGGTTGAAAGAAAAAAAAATAGGCAAGGATATGGGTGTAAATTCCTCTCACACGATTGCCACAACTTTAAAAGAGCTGTTGAAGAGTAACGGTGTGAGCGTTAAATCAAAAAATTTAAAAATATTTTTAGATGGAGTAGATCGTTGCACTCCTTGGTTAGTGGTTCACTTACAAGTGCATCATGGGAAGAGTTAGGAAAGGATTCGATTAGGGCACACGAGGCTAGAGAGCTGGCAATGGTTATTATACCCATCTGGTCCCTGGTGGGTGAATACCTAGATCATGCTATGGGCAAAGATTTGATAGAGGAAGGGGCGAGGGAATTAGAGAAGCTTAAAGAAGAATGAGAGTTCCTAACAGCCGAGGGGGCCGTAGGAAGATTGTATCCACCACTGCCTTCCCTAGAAGAACTCTGCTTAGAGTCCCCAGATGAGTCTGTTTCCCAGTGCTCAGAGGAAAGCCAGACTCTGAGCCTGAACAGAAAGGGAGAATAAAAGGGAGAGGCTGTAAGAAAAAAAACTAAAGAGGGGAAGTCAACGATTTGTTTCCCCTACTGCGCCTATTGCCCCCCCCCC